>SNQN01007486.1:8867-29143 GCA_008642245.1 Bassia scoparia | reverse complement strand
ATCAGCATACTAAACTATGCAACCAAGGCGTAAAAAGATGAATTGAGACCGAAACCCTAACCTTTGCTCCATGCCTTCGCGAAACCAAATCCTTYCGTTCCAATACCGAGTTACCGACTGAAGTACGCTGTTGTGTTAAGGGGAGTCAAATCCGATTCTCTTTAATATTCACAATCTCGTTTCTTCTTTTTTGGTACGGAGTATATAGTAGAGCTGTGTAGAAATTTACGATTTCGATATTTCGGTACGGTATACGATTTTTTTTTCGAAAATTCGGACTTCCGATCTGGTTTTTTAAAATTTGGAAAAACCGGACCGGATATCCGGTTTTTGAATTCGGAAATCGAACCGGATCCGGAATACTACTGGGCCCAATTCGGATATCCGATTTACGAATTATTGGGCTTCACATTCTTAAAGCCCAATTCATTTTATACAACTTTCATAATTATTGCCTTATTCTGCCTTAGTCCGTTCATCACTTCATCTGCCTCACAGTTGGTGAATGAGTGATTGTGTCAATTTTGACCAAATACACATAAAATCTACTTATTGCTACTTACCATACGCATTTCCCTTTAACAAAATTACCATTATACTAATTCCATATAATCTCATTTTTAAGATTTCACTCATACTTCCAATTACTTCACTACCATTAGTATTTGGTGTAATTTATTTGCCCTTCCCTTTGGTATTGTAATATTAAATTGTTAATGGATATTGGTAACTTATGTAATATTTAATTTGCATACTTTAATTCCTTTCCCATCCCCTTTAGAGTTTAGAACTTGAGATTTGACTATTTGAGACTTTAGAACTTGAGAACTTTTCTAGCCTTGCATGGCATATTATTGGCTTGTAGCCTTGTAATATATAGTTTTTTTTTTTATTATTGTATTAAATAGTGATTGGAGATGTAAGTCAATAAGACAATTAATCAAGCATGTATAAATCATCAAAATCGGATTCGGATATCCGGTTTTTCGATCCGGTTTTTTCGAATATCCGAAAATTCGGATATCCAGATTAATTCAGACCGGAATCGGATCCAAAAAACAGATTTCCGAAAATTCGGATATCCGGAAATTCGGACCGGATAATATCCGGTATCCGGTTTTGAACACCCCTAGTATATAGTTTAGAATAAAACGGACTCACGTTAATTTATTGAAAAATGGATTAATAAAGTTACACTAAAACTACTAATAGTCATCATAAATCTGTTATACTCCCTTCGTTTTTTTTTCCTACCACTTCCCTTGTTTGGACGTTCCTTGAATTTATGAGCGCTCCCAGATCCAATATTTGATGCTTTTAAGAAGCACATATAATGGCACCAGGTGTAAATAAGTCGAAAATGGAGACGGGACCAAGTTGGACGGTAATGTTGGTTAGTAAATAACTGTCACATGTTGTTAACGAGTCGTTAGTTGGATCGGAACGGAACTTTTGTTCAACGGGGTACTGCACATTCAATGACGTGTTAAAATCAAGGTTGTACAACAATCAATGGCTCTGGATAAAACCAAAAAAACGTGAATTTGAGTTCATTTACTTCGTTTTCTAAAAAAAAGCAATTTAGCACCACCATAGTTAATTGGATCATTACTTGGATCATGTCATCGCCAGCCGCCACAGTGGAGATCGCTTGTACTCAAATTCACATTTTTTTTTGGTTTTTTTGAATTTTTAGGGTTTTCCAGAAAATGAAGTAAATAAACTCAAATTCACTTTTTTTTCAACTAAAATGAATGTTTTTTTTGTGAAATATTTAACAAAGCACAGCTCCAAAGACTTCGCATAGAAAATAATTTGGTAAAATTAAAAAAAATTGTTGAAAACCAACAACACAACACAGAAATTCTGATTCTGCTAATTCATACTCCATATTTTGATACTCCAATCCCAACTACTATCTTTCACAATTTGAATGAACTGAATTTTTGTAGGGCAATTAAATGAATAACAGAGCATATGATTTGAGAAATTTCAGAGCCATCAGAGGTGATTTTTTTCGCATAATAGATCTATTTTGAAGTAAAATATTTTCACCAAATACATATGCCACATCAGATCTTATCTTATCCACATATATTTATCAGAGAAGGGGATTTCATTATCAAGTGATAAACGACCACATAACATTGTTAACACAAAACAGACGACTGCCAGTTTACCATCCTTCACGCAGTCAGTTAGCTCCGTCCATAATATCACGCGTTACTTTCGACTTATTATCAACAATGCTCTTATATTTGTTTAATAAACGCATCACGATATTGGATTAGGTACTAGCCTGAATTTCCTACCACTCTCACTTTTCCATTTTAGGAAACATTATATTATTTTTTTAATCGTGGTGGTCCATTATGTGGAATCAATCATACCACTTGTAATACACTCAAATTTTATTTGTTTGTCTCTCCAATCTAGATTTACTTTTTAACCCCACTTCTTTTTTTTTTTGACAAAGAGAAAGTACAAAGAGGGGGAGCCCTCTAACTGTTATGGTGCATATTTGAAAAGCTAAGGCAATGGAAATAATTCAATAAGTCACGAGCACTGGTCCTATCCATATCCTGGCGGTCACTACCCTGCGCTGATATAAGGTGCTTTACATAGTTCAGGTTCCTTAAGCGCAGATTGACGTGTAGTTTACCTTGTTTGAGTAGATCTTTTAGGATCCAGATGATTGCTTTTGAGATTGCATGGTCCTTGTGGGCTCCCATAATCTTCAAATTATGCTTATTGGTTCTGTTTCCCTGGTGCCAAGAGGCAATGTATTTGTTGCTGTTTGGCGCTTTTTGGCAGTTGATGTGAAGATAGACAACTGTAGGAATCTCACTGCACCTGTCTACTATAATTGTTAGTTGATTCCGAGTATCATGGGTCTTCTGAACTCCTATGTGTCTCGGCTTGTCCACCATCTTCTATCTGTTATTGATTTTCATCGTCACTCCTGTTGGGTTATGTTTGACATTCTGAAAAAGGACCATGTTTCGTTCATGCCAGATTTCTTGGAGGGTGATGATGAAAATTCTCGATTGCTGATCCTTGATCTCTTTGTTTTTCTCAAAGTACCTTAACCAATTCCAAATCCAAGTTGCCAGAGGGATGTGACCATCATTCTCCACGTTAATACTAAGGCCCCCAAGTTTCCAAATTCTCATAGCCACCTGGCAGTCCCTAAAGAGGTGCTCTGGAGATTCGAAGGCTCCTGTCGTATTGAGTTAGTCACAAAGAGGGCATTGGGCAGGGAGATTTAGGTTTCTTTTACGGAGTTCACTGCCTAGCGGAAGGGCGTCGTTGAGAACTTTCCTCAAGAAGACTTTGACATCGGCCGAGAGTAGGGTTGTTAACGAGCCGAGCCGAGACCGAGCTTTGCTAGGCTCGGCTCGAGCTCGTGAGCCTGGGCTCGAGCTCGAATCTCGTCGAGCCTCAATTTTTGGGCTCGGCTCGAGCTCGTTAGCTCGAAAGGTGAGCTCGGCTTGAGGCTCGAGGCTCGGGCTCGAGTTCATTTAAAGGCTCGGTTATGGGCTCGAGCTCATTTAAAGGCTCGGTTATGGGCTTGGTTAAAGGCTCGTGTAAAAGCTTGTTTAACTAGTTTTCAATGATTCTAACTTCTAAATCTTCTAATGTTCAAGTTTCAACTTCCAATTTCCAACAAATTATTTTACCAAATCCAAATAAATATCATACATAAAGCCAAATCACATAGTCTTGCTAATATTTCATCATACATTTACAAAGTTTTAAACAATTAAACCAAATAAGATTAACACAAAAGTAATCTTTGTTTATGGGCTTGGAATTGGACCTTAGTTAATTTGAAGGATTTATTTTTAAAAAATTAATTTTTARACAGTTAAAGTGTTAAATATATAAAACAATTATKTTATTTATAATAAATAAATTATTCGAGCCGGCTCGCGAGCTTTCGAGCCGAGCCTAGCATAGCTCGTGTATCGTCTCGTTTATTCACGAGCCGAGCTCGAGCTCGAGCCGAGCCCCATCAAGCCGAGCCTTGACCGAGCTTTGACCGAGCCGAGCTCGAGCAGCTCGCGAGCAAGCTCAGCTCATTAACAGCCCTAGCCGGGAGGTTGAGTTTCCAAGGAATTTTAATTTGTCATTTCTAGTTAGTTGTCTCCTCCCGCCACCCCCTTCTTGGTCCATCTCTTATTGTTGTAGGAAGCTGTAGCCCTGTTTGATTGTGAAATGTCCTGTTCTACTTTGGACCCAAGACAAATGGTCATCTAGATCCGCATGGATAGGCATCATTGATCTTATTGCAATACAACTGTCCCTCTGGAAGAGGTCCGTGATCTGGTCTTCATCCCACTTATCTAGGCTGCGTAGGAGCTCTACTTTACCACTACTTAGGTTTCTGTAGGTGATCTCGTCCTGTAGTTCCAGGTGGAATATAGGCCTCTTCTCCCGATCCATGGATCTCCGATCCTAGCTTTGTTACCTTTGCAAACAGTCCACGTGCACCCTTTTCTCAGTTCACTCAAACCCACCTTAATGTCATTCCACCCCCAGGAGCCTTTCGTCTTAGTCCAGACTTCGCTAAAGATGTTTTCGTCTTTAATCTTGTACTTCCCTTGTATGACTCTACTCAGAAGAGAATCCGTGTTCGTGATAATCTTCCAAGCTAGTTTCATGAGAAGGGCTTTGTTAAGTTTTAGGACGTCTCGAATGCCCAGGCCCCCTTTGCTTTTTGGCCTGATTATTTGCTTCCAGCTCCGCCAGTGGATACCGTTGCCCCGCCCACCAGAATTTAGCTATGATTTTGTTGATCTTTTTTCCTATTCTCGTTGGGATTTTGAAGACCGAGAGAACATGGTTGCTCATGGAGGAGAGAACTGAGTTTATAAGGGTTAAACGCCCGGCAGGTGATAGAAAAAGAGAGTTCCAGATTTTTACCCTATCCTGGACATTTTTCACTAAAACTCTGAAGATGTCTCTTTTTGTCGACCCGAAATCTGTAGAGATTCCTAGGTAATTCTGAAAAGACGAATGAAGAGTCATCCCCAAGGTGTTAGAGAGGTTGTCCTTGGTTTCCTGAGGGCAGAGAGGGTTGACCATGATGATACATTTATCTTTGTTGATAACCTCTCCCGAGGCAGAGCAGAAGCAGTTCAGGGTGTCGTTGAAGAATTTTACTCTGTTGCTAGAGTAGTTGAAGAAGAAGAAGGCATCATCAGCAAAGAAAAGGTGAGAAATCGGTTGAACCCTTCTAGCCACCTGAAAAAACCAGAGAATCCCTTCTGACCACCCAGACATAACATACTATCTAGTGCTTCCATGCAAGAATGAACAGGTAAGGGGAGAGTGGGTCTCCTTGTCTCATACCACATTTAGGGTTGAACATGGGTTGGGGTTCACCATTGAAGAGGACACTGTAAGTTACCGTTTGGATGCAACTCATGATTAAATTTTTGAACTTCTGCAGAAATCCTTGTTTAACCAAGCAGGCCTCCAAGAAGTCCCATCGAATTCTGTCATAAGCCTTTTTCATGTCTGTTTTGACAGAGACTTTTGCCCTAGTCTTGTTCTTGGAAGTGCGGACATTCTCTAGCAGTTCATGTGCAATTAGAATGTTATCTGAGATCTGTCGACCTGGAATGAAGGCATTCTGATTGAAGATAACAAGAGAATCCATCACTTTCCTTAGCCTATTAGTYATGCATTTGGAGATGATCTTATATGAGACATTGCAGAGGCTTATTGGGCGGAAGTTGTCCATGGTCTCCAGGTTATCTTTCTTAGGAATTAGGGCAATGTGAGTCTTATTGCATTCTTTAAGAATATGCATGGAGTTAAGGCTAGAAAGGACACCATCCACCAGGTGCTTTTTGATCTTATTCCAATTTTTTTACAAGAATCCCGCCGAGACCCCATCTGGCCCCGGGGCTTTCCAAGGGCTCATAGAGATGAGTGCCTTTTTTACCTCCTTCTTCGAGAAAGGTTTCTCCAGGTCATGTATTTGCGAATCCGCCAAGGTCTTGTTTATGCCTTTCAACCCCTCTGAAATTACCCGAGTTTTGTCTTCAGAAGCGATGTCATCGTTCAAGATGGTGAAGAAGCGTGCAAAGTGGTTCGAAGCTATGGCGGACATATCTGTAATATTTGTGGTCCAATTGTCGTTCTGGTCTTTCAGAGCCACTATATATGGTGTCCAAACCTGTCGAGGTAAGGGTTTCCAAGTCACTCCATTGACCTTTCCAKTCATTTTTCTTTTCAAGTGCCCATCCTTTACAGGATTCCCGAGCAAGGGATATTTTTCTTTGGACCTGGAACATGGGTGAGCCTTGGATTTGGGTGTTCCAGCTTTCAATCATTTTGGTCTCACAATCCTCATAATCAAGGCACCAAGTTGAAATTTTGAAGGGTTTTCCTTTCGTTTTGGCTGTAGTTTGTGTATATAAGACTATAGGGAAGTGATCAGAGATGGCGAGTGGTTTGTTTTGGATGAAGGCATTCGGGAATAAGTCGAGCCACGAGGCAGTTGCGTACCCTTTGTCTGAGCGTTCAAGGATCCGCTCACTGTCTAATCGCCCTTTATCCCAGGTGAATCGGGGTCCCTCAAAGGGGATGTCAAAGAGATGATGGGAGGTTTTCCATTCATTAAAAACTTTTAGACCTTGGATTTTATCGGGTATACCTCCAAGCTTATCGCCAAAGTTATCTACTTGTTTGAAGTCCCCTATGATGATGTAGGGGTTGTTGGTTATGGAGATTAAGGTTGAAAGTGAGTTCCAAACTTCTTCTCGCGAAGAGGAAACAGGTGCTCCGTAAAGCAAAAACAAAGTCCACTTTCCTCTTATAGCACCATTAATATCGAGTACAATGAAGTTAGATGAGGTACAACTGATAGAAAAGAGATTCGGATTCTTCCAGCCTACCCAAAGCCCACCACTAGTTCCCACAGCATCAAAGCCAGCCCAAAAGTTGAAGTCGAGGGAACGGAGCCTATTAAAAACTAAGTTACCCGTACATTTTGTTTCAGAGGAGAAAATAAAATCAGCAAAAGTTGACTCTACCAAGTACTTAATAGTAGGAATTGCAGGGGTGGTAGGGTCGTTTAGGCCCCTACAATTCCAAGAAACACCTATCATGGTGTTGATGGTGGCTGAGATGGTCCAGCCACCGAAGACCCTTCACCTGCAAAGCTTAGAGAGGCACCAATTCCGAAATGGAGAACGGTGTTGGAGAATATGGTGTCTCTTGAAGGCTTTTTGTCCTTGTGTAACCCCCTTAAATCATGAGGGTCATTAGTTGCAATATTGATCCTTGCTTTCTTGCTTCTCCATCTTGATATTTATTGTGAATCTGCATCATCTTCCTCACTATCACCAAAGGCTAAGGAACATAGCATAGGATCCGTCACATCCTTTCTTTTAGCAATGTCCCTTGAAGGTAGATGTCTCTTGCTTATTTTCTTCTTTTTGAACCTTTGATTCTTCAGAAAATTCCCCCTTCTGTCTTTAGCAAGCGGCCTTGAGAAATGAATTGCACTATCTGACATGATATCTGTTGGAGTAGGAACCTCATCTAGAATAATGTCATTTATCACCTCAAAAGTGTAGTCTAAGATTGGCTCATGGGGGGTGATGATGGGCTGTGGAGGTGGGCTTTCGATCTCCTCTGGGTCCTCATCTTCATCCTATTCAGAAGGGATATCTGATTCTGGGATAAGGTTTATGAAATTGGTATTTTCTGAAGTATTCCCTTGTAAAGGTGGGACCTCCGGAATTAAACCACTCACAAACGCATCATTTATAGCATCCTCTTCATTGATCTCATCACCACCATTACCTTCAGTATCCATTGGAGATCCGTCCAGATCGTCATCATACTGAATTTCGTGTCCTATCTACCTTGTCGTAGACTCGGGAATTGCATGGAACACTTGGCCATATCCCAAGACATCGTCACGCCTTGAGGTTACAAACCCTGGGACTTGGATTCTTCAGGTCACACTATTATTGATTATGGCAGTATGCCTACGGTTTTGTATTTCAATTGGTATTTGGCGTATTGGATCATTTAAAGGATAATTTATGATAGCTTGGTTAGGAATGGAAAAAACTAAGTTACTGTTTTAGGTGTTGTGGGTTTCGTTTGTGATGGAAGCTGGTGGGTTGGTTGAGTTTTGGGATAAGTGTGTTTGTTGAGCTGGGCTAGGATTTAAGTTGTTAGTGGGTTGGTTTGTGTCTGGCCCATTTGTAGTAATAAGTTGTGTTATAATTGGGTTGGCTTGTGGTATGTTTGGGTTATTTGGGTTATGGTTTATGTGTGTTTGCTGAGATGGGCTAGGAATTAAGGTATTAGTGGGTTGGTTGATGTCAAGTCCATTTGTAGTTGTAAGTTGTTGCTACTGGAAATTAAAGGGGGGGGGGGGGGGAAGATATGGGCAGATTTGTACTGGTCTCATGGGGAAGGTTTAAATTGGTAGGCCCAGTAGGATGTAAGGTTCCTTGTAATGGGTTAGGGAGTTGGGTAGCCGTGGCTTCGAAAAACCCGCGAAGGGCAAGCGTCCCATAAAATTCGCGAAGGGAAAACTTCCCACAAAGCATGCGAAGGGAAAAACGACCCTCTAGACATGCTAAGGGCAAGCGTCCCACAAACTAGCGAAGGGCATGTGACCCTGGATAAATGAGAAGGGCAAACGTCCCTGGATACTGGTGAAGGGTAAATGACCCCGGATAACTGCGAGTGGAACGAAACACCCTCGCACTAATTATATCAAAGGGCAAACGTCCCTAGATAAATACAAAGGGTAAACGTCCCTGGATATGCGAAGGACAAAGGACCCTAGATAAAACGTGAAGGGTAAACGTCCCAGTATTTGCGAAGGGCAGATGTCCATTAAATTCGCGAGGGGAAAGCGACCCTCAAAGCATGCGAAGGGCAAGCGTCCCACCAGACATGCTAGGGGCAAGCGTCCCACAAATCCACGAAGGGCAAACGTCCATAAAATTCGCAAGGGGAGAAATGTTCTCAGTTTGCGAAGGGCAAAACGCCCATAAAAGGCGAAGGGAAAAGTACCCTCACATTATGCGAACATCTCGACTTAATCCCCAAGTTTAAGGGCAATCAGTATGATTGATTGACTTGACCCCACTACTAGGCCTCAAGTCAATCAATTCTTGGTATCTATAAACTTGGAGATTTCGTCTTAAAGAAGTGCTATTACACCACAAAAACGTAGGGACATCAACAAAGTGCCATGTCATCGATTTGTTTCTCCAACACATTTGGATAGCACTCGAAAAGTGCTAAGCCCCTGAAAAGTGCTAAGCTCTCGAAAAGTGCGACCAGCGAGCTCACCGTGTTGTAAAAACAATCTCTTTTGAGTCGCATCTCGCCCTCAAAAAGTGCTAAGCACGCGAAAAGCTTGAAAAGTGCTAAGCCCACGGAATGTGCGACTAGCGAGCTCACCGTTTTGTAAAAACTATCACTTTTGAGTCGCACCAAGTTCTCAAAAAGTGCTAAGAACCCGGAAAGTGCTAAGCACGCGAAAAGCACGAAAAGTGCTAAGCCCTCGGAAAGTGCGACAAGCGAGCTCACCGTTTTGTAAAAACGATCACTTTTGAGTCGCACCAATTCATCAAAAAGTGCCAATCACTCGAAAAGTGCTAAGTCCTCGAAAATTTCTAAGCCTTCAAAAAGTGCGAAAGGTCGACACACTTGGCGATGAAATTCATCACACAAGACCAATAAGTTCATTCTAATCGGAAAGTGCGATGAAGAATACTTGGTAACATTTTAACATTTTCTCAAAGTTTTGAAGGTTTATTTCTTGCGAATGCATAATTGTCTGAAATACAAGAACAAGAGAAAATTAAAACAAGCAAAATGTGAAATTATATTTCAAGGCATCGAGGTCAAAGTGGTCGAAGCTTTTGGATTAGTTTAAATTGCGATGAGCAATATGTGTGATGAAAATATGGTGAAGCTCAAAGTGGCCATATGTCTCCGGCTTAATTGGCCCAAGTTTTGGTCCATTAACTCATTACCATATGCAAGTAAAGGCCCAATATTAATTCATCAAATATTGGAAAGGAAGCATCAAGCATGGTTGTAAAAGTCAAAGGGCCAATAATAATAGTGATGAAGTCAAAGCATACAAGTGGGTAATAGCGAAGAAAAAAATAGCTGAAGTTGCATTACTCTGTTTACAACCACTCTACAAATACAAAGAGAGAAGAGACCTCTATTTTGGAGCTTACTACCTTATTCTTGTTTGTGTGAAAACAAGCAAACATCAAAATAAAAATGCCAAAGAGAATGGCTACGGTGTCCTGTACAAATCAAACGAAGAGAATGTTACAAAACTTGCGACATGATTTTGGTCTTCGACTCCGAAAAATGCCAAGGAAATAGCCTCAACATCGTAGTTCTTTGAATCGAGGCCGGTCATTTGGCGACAACCACGGCGAGCCGCGAGCCCACCATTTTCTATCTTCAAACGTTTTTAGTCGCATGAACATCCACCCTTCACAAGTGCGAAGACAACCACCGCGACGGGCGAGCTCACCGATTTCTAACTTCTTAAGGTTTTGACCTCGCATCTCCGACCTCTCTCGCAAGTGCGAACCACAAGGTGCGACGAGCGAGCTCACCGTTTTCTAAATTTCAAAGGTTTGACATCACACTCCAACCTCCCTCGCAAGTGCGAACCACAAGGTGCGACGAGCGAGCTCACCATTTTCTAAATGTCAAAGGTTTTACATCACACTCTGACCTCCCTCCCAAGTGCGAACCACAAGGTGCAACAAGCGAGCTCACCGTTTTCTAAATTTAAAAGGTTTTGAGCTCGCAACTCTCACCTCTGCTTCGCTGCTTTCCAGCACTATAAAGAACGAAGGAAACGGTGTGAAGTACAATAAACAGAGGAACTTGCATTTAATTTGGGCAAATTGAAGCAAGGTAGCAAATACATGTGAGTGCTTGTATTTATACTTGTCATGATCCAAAAAAGAAAGAGAAGAAAAGAAGAAGCACGAAAATGGCAAAAATAGAGTAAAATTGGTTGAAGAAGATGAACTGATATTATGGCTTTGAACTTCTGCATAGTTTCCCAAAATTGGGTTATCAGAAAATAAAGAGGGACATGCGGGCCCAATTATTGCACTACTTGATAGTTGGTACGCGAGCAAAGTCAAACATACAAATTAAAGATGTCAGGATGATTTTGCTATACAAGCAAAAGCTGGCCCACTACACAGACTACATGGTATCTACGAAGACTACATGAGATGGACTGTAGTATGCCAAAAGGAAAAATATCAAGTAAAGGCAGCAGGTGAGCTCTAAATTTCAAAAGCAAGTTTGATGCCCGCCATACAAAAATTAAAAGTCCAAGTTGTAATACATGCATGCATGCAAAGCAATCACCTTAGTTTTCGCATGCATGAATCATGTATGTCATGGCAGGTGAATGTTATGTCAAGATATATTAATATGGCATGACTCATGTTAAAAAGTGATACACAAGATGGCACAATATTTATCTACTCCAATACCAAGCTAAATCGAGGCAAACAATTGAAGTTGGGTTCTTACTGTGGCGAAGGGTCTCGGTAGCAAGTCAAAATACATGCGAATAAGACTATGGAAGCCTCGCCAGATTACAAAGCGGTCTAGTTCAAATGCTACTTGGTCAAACACCCTCCAAGCCAAAATGGCTAGGGGGTCTTTGAAGGGCAAATGATGTGCCATGTAAAATATACTGGTCACGTGTCCACTCATTTTTGGATCAAACGATCCTAGGTGGCAAGTGCCCCTATTATAATTCAACCCGATCAGAAACATATCAAGAATCAGATATTCGTACACCAAAGCGGTAGTAATGGATAATCTACGGTGTGGATGGTGACAAGTGTCACACATCTAAGCTTCCAAGGGTTAAGGTAAAATGCCTATAAATACCCTGGAAAAAGCTATTCATCACACTCAACTCTCACTATTCTCACCCACCAATACTTGAGAGCAACTCTCTCTACTTTCTCTCTCTAAATAACACTTTTAATCCCTTTATTCCCGTACTTACTTAAACATCGGAGGAAAGATAATCAGAAAAGGATTATTCTCCTTTGTGTAGGTGTCATGCCACATTGGAAGTGCTAGGAGCAAGGAGTGTCAGGACATTGTCTAGCGCCAAGACACACCTTTGCCAGGAGAAAGAAAGTGCCAGGACTCGCCTTAACTTGGCCAAGAGGAAAGCAAGCGTTAAGGTTCGTACTTTTGTCCAAGGAAGGTCAACTCTCCCGAGGTAGCATTAACGGGAAGCCTCCACCCCTCTCTCAACCTAGAAGCTAGGGAAATATTGTAGCCAGACCACGTTTTACATGCTACAACAGCTTTTATATCAAATTACTATTTTCTATTTCTCATTGCTATGTAATTATAATTAAAACCACTCAAATGATCACATCACATTCATGGTATGAAAGTAAAAAATTTCAAATTACATATGTTAATGAACGATAAAAATAATTATTAATTAGAGTAACTTTAATATATTATTGTGTAACTTTAACCATTTTTTGTGCAACTTTTCATTAATGAAAAATTTTATCCAATGTACGATAACTTTAATACGTTTTTAGGTAACTTTAATCAGTTTTATAGTAACTTTAATCTTTACTAATTAAAAGTTACTATAAAATTGGTTAAAGTTACACAAAAACATATGAAAATTATCATATATTCGATCGTTTTTCATTAATGTTAATGAAAGCCCGCCTTACACAATACTTTTACTTTTACTTAAAAATATTATGGGAAATTCTCACTGGTAGTGTCGAGTTTTCGCGAAGTCTCAATGGTAGTGTTGTGTTTTTTTTAACCCCAATAATGGAAATACTGAAGTTTTGTTTGATTCCCAACCATGATTATAATGAGGAATTTCCGTTAATTTGATGTTAAATGTTAACCATGGTTTGAACATTCAACATTAAGCTCATCATCCAACATCACCATCCATCATCATCCTTCAATCAATCATTCATCAAGCATCATCTTCCTGCTACCATCATCATCATTGTTCATCTTTCATCATTGTTCATCATTATAGTTAATCATCATCCTGCCACCATCATCATCATCTTTGAAAATCAATAATCCTATTGTTAAAAAAAAAACCAAATCAAAATCAAAATCAACACCATGAAAATCAACCCAAATCAAAACCACGCAACATCAACACAAATAAAAAAATCACCATGAAAAATCAACCCAAATATGTGAAATTCGAACAAAATTGTTCATCTAAATCCCAAAAAAAAAAAACCAATTTTCTTTCGCTTGTTGAATTCGTTTAAGCTTATTGTCATCGTCGTCATTTTCCTCCATTGATCGAGAAGTTCATTTCTGCTAATGATTCTTGTCGACTTTATCGTTGCTTTTGTGAGTGAATGAGATTGAGAAGATGAATGTAGTTTAATGGCGATGAATTTAGATTTCTTAGACAATGACAAATAGGAGAGAGAATGAAAGCGTGGGGAAGTAAGGATGATGAAGGGATGCTAGATGATGAAGGGATGTTGGATGATGAAGGTAAACTATGGTTAAGTAGCAAAAAAGAGTTAGTGAAATATTGGGGTATTGTTAACAGAATATTCCTTATTGTAATCACAGTTGGGAATTAAACAAAACTTCAACATTATCATTGAGATTAAAATTACAGAGCCAACAAGCCTAGAAACAACATTAGCGACGCGTACGCCTCGGTATTCTACTTCAGCACTAGATTTAGACAAAGTATGCTGATGTTTAGATGACCATGAAATTAGATTATCTCCCAAAATCCAACAATAAAACTAGAGGTGGAACGATGAGTGTCACGACTGCCTGCCCAGTGAGCATCGGTATAGGCAATCAATCATGTTGTAGCGGATGGATATAAATATAACCCATGATCAAGAGTGCCCTAAAGATATCGCAATGCACCATAATGTGACTCTTGTGGGTCATGCATAAACAAACAAATCTGCTGGACTAGCAATTACTTCGTAGGATCTTTCATCGAAGGACCAGAATCCCCACTAAGTTTGGACTTAGCCTCAACAAGAGTAGCTGCTGGCTTGCAGGTATGCCTAACTGCACGCTCAACGATTTCGTACGCATACTTTTGTTGAGAAAAAAAGCATATAATTAGGAGTGTGAGTGACCGAGATGCCAAGGAAGTAACTCATAGAACCCAAATCAGACAAAGAAAATTCAGACTTAAGTTGAGAAATCATATGTTCATGAATGCTATCAAAAGAAGTAGCCAAAATAATATATATCATCAACATATAAGAGTAGGTATGTCATATGATTGCCGCAACGATATGTGAAAAGTGAGGTATCACTATAAGCAATCACAAAGCCCATCTTTAGGAGAATAGCAAACTGTTGATACCAAGCCCGGGGAGCTTGTTTTAATCCATATCGCGCCTTACGGAGAATACCCGAAGAAGCTGAGACTCTTTGACTCTTTGAGGGAATCATCTCAACATTCTCGTAATCAAACCTAAATTCAAGGCAATTCAACTCTCATCACAAACACATTTCAACAAGAAAAAGAACACTGCACCAAAATTCAATGAAATCGAAACCTAATTTAACCAAAATTCAAACTAAGAATAGCCAAATTTCCAGAAAAAAAACAATAAAATCAGCATACTAAACTATGCAACCAAGGCGTAAAAAGATGAATTGAGACCGAAACCCTAACCTTTGCTCCATGCCTTCGCGAAACCAAATCCTTGTGTTCCAATACCGAGTTACCGACTGAAGTACGATGTTGTGTTAAGGGGAGTCAAATCCGATTCTCTTTAATATTCACATTCTCTTTTCTTCTTTTTTGGTAAGGAGTATATAGTTTAGAATAAAACGGACTCACGTTAATTTATTGAAAAACGGATTAATAAAGTTACACTAAAACTACTAATAGTCATCATAAATCTATTATACTCCCTCCGTTCCTTTTCCTATCACTTCCCTCGTTTGGACGTTCCTTGAATTTTCGAGCGTTGTCAGGTCCAATATTTGATGCTTTAAAAAAGCACATATAATGGCACCAGGTGTAAATAAGTCGAAAATGGAGACGGGACCAAGTTGGACGGTAATGTTGGTTAGTAAACAGCTGTCACATGCTGTTAACGAGTCGTTAGTTGGAACGAAACGGAACTTTTGTTCATGAAATGGGGTATTGCACATTCAATGACGTGTTAAAATCAAGGCTGTTAAACAATCAATGGCTCTGGATAAAACCAAAAAAACGTGAATTTGAGTTCATTTACTTCGTTTTCTAAAAAAAGCAATTTAGCACCACCATAGTTAATTGGATCATTACTTGGATCCTGTCATCCCAGCAGCCACAGTGGAGGTCGCTTGTACTTAAATTCACATTTTTTTGGTTTTTTTTGAATTTTTAGGGTTTTCCAAAAAATGAAGTAAATAAACTCAAATTCACTTTTTTTGAACTAAAATGAACATTTTTTTTTTGTGAAATATTTAACTAAGCACAGCTCCAAAGACTTCGCATAGAAAATAATTTGGTAAAATTAAAAAAATGGTTGAAAACCAATAACACAACACAGAAATTCTGCTAATTCATACTCCATATTTTGATACTCCAATCCCAACTACTATCTTTCACAATTTGAATGAACTGAATTTTTGTAGGGCAATTAAAAGAATAACAGAGCATATGATTTGAGAAATTTCAGAGCCATCAGAGGTGATTTTTTTCGCCTGATAGATCTGTTTGGAAGTAAAATATTTTCACCAAATACATATGCCACATCAGATCTTATCTTATCCACAGATATTTATCAGAGAAGGGGATTTCATTATCAAGTGATAAACGACCACGTAACATTGTTTAACTTAAAACAGACGACTGCCAGTTTACCCTCCTTCACGCAGTCAGTTAGCTCCGTCCATAATATCACGCGCTACTTTTGACTTATTATCAACAATGCTCTTATATTTGTTTGATAAACGCATCACGATATTGGATTAGGTCCTAGCCTGAATTTCCTACCACTCTTACTTTATTCCATTTTAGGAAACTTTATATTATTTTTTTAATTGTGGTTGCCCACCATGTGGAGCCCATTATACCACTTGTAATACACTCATGTGTATTAAACAATGCAATTTTATTTGTTTGTCTCTCCAATCTAGATTTACTTTTTAACCCCACTTCTTTTTTTTTACAAAGAGAAAGTACAAAGAGGGGGAGCCCTCTAACTGTTATGGTGCATATTTGAAAAGCTAAGGCAATGGAAATAATTCAATAAGTCACGAGTACTGTAGACTGTGGGCCAACCCCGCAGGGGGGCTTAGGCCTACATCGATGTGTGTTTGTGTTGTGGGCTTGAGCCACAGAACCAGCATGTGAGTGCGTTGGGGGAGTGTTGTCGAGTAAGGGGATTGCCACCGTGCCTATAAAGGTTAATCACGGACGCCCGAAACGTGGGTGCCAAAAAAATGGCCCCACGGTCCGATCTAGTAACCAGCTCGTGGGTTCGGGGACATGGTACAAATTGAATCTTTGACCCAATCAGCCCGCATGTAGCGGCCTCTACTCGGTCTCATTGTAATTCCATTAAACACATTAGGATCCACGTAATTAGCAATTTCGAAGTTATTAGCCGCGCAACCCTAAGGTTCTAAGTTGGGTCTATTACAAAAATGACTACCAGCCTAAAATATGCGACACTTGATGTTAATCAAATATAAACAGGTGACAAAAAACGCGTTGTTCCATAATATTGACTTTAAGATGGTCGTGTTATTTACCGGTCTCTTATTTAAAGAATTAATAAGGTCAATGAGTAAGATATCAAAATAAGAAAGAATATACAAAAAATTTACCTTAAGATTCGCCGCTAGAAAAGACAATAGAAAACAAAGTTAGATCAAATTCGTCCTGCCAATTAACTTATTACAAAAAATAAAGATAAAATTAAGATATAAAATGTAGAAGAAATAAAACTAAAAATCACCCAAAATAATAAGAAAAAAATGATAAAAATGTAAATCATGTCCAAATAAAATCAAAATAACAAAAACAAGACAAACTAACAAAAAAACAAAATGAACAGTCCTGACCAATCGCTTGGACCGAACATAAAACCTGCAAGACTTATTTTTAATCTTTTCTATATTTTTATATCAACACTAGACACATAATTACTAAAACGGATATCACACGACTCTAAGCAATTCCATATGTCCTGTATAAATTCGGCAAATTAGACATTAAAAACTCGGAAATCGGAACAATCAGAGTCTGCAGCGTGGAGTACATACCAGCCTATGTTCGGAGCGCCATAAACGCCTGTTATACCATCATGTTATTATAATTTTAAATATTTCCTTGAAACATAGACATGAAAGGGCTTTAAAACGAGTATTCGCACGACTGCGTAATTCATCCAAACAATCCTAGAAACAAAGTCGCCGAATCTGCACTTATGAACAAAACACGAAAAAACGAAATGAGACTACAACAATCAAACAAACAAAAATACAATCAATATTTGAACAAGATGGATACAAAATGAATCATGAAATTAAATAAATTATATGTATGAAGTAGTTAATAGTCCTCAGAAATTGATTATCGAATCGTCGGGGGCTCGACATAATCGTCACAAGCTCGAGGCTTGGTTTGTGTAGGCCGTTGAGGGGTTTTGCTGCGTTGTGGTCGGACTGCTGCATTTTTGGGGCTGAAAGACAGCTATAATGGTGAGAAGAGTGCTTATTCTCGTAAAGGCTGAAAGGGCGGAAACGGAATTTGAGGGCTGTTTGGCTGAGCGGCGCAATTGCAGCAGTTTAGGGCTGTTTGCTGCGTGATTTGAGGATTTATATGGGCTAGTTGTTGTTGTTGCTGCTGGTATAGAGGTTATATAGGGAGGATAGGTCAAAGAAAGTAGGAAAAGGCAATGAAAATGGAAAGTCTCTTGTGTGGCTTTATGCGTGAGGTTTGCATGGGCTGAAATGTTGCATGGGTTGCAGGAGTTAGGCTGCAGGTTAGCAATATAAAATATGCTATAATAAAATAATGTAGGCTTAGGATATGGTTAAGGTAGGTCTAATGTATAACATCCAACCTTTAAAGAAAAGAATCCGGACAAATTGACAATCGATATACGTAAACACATCAGGACCCTAATTTGGGAGAACCATTTTAGGTGGCTCAAACCCCCACTTGACGAGTTTGGAGAGACGAATTCCGTAAAGACGAAAGTCCAAATAATCGTTGGAACGAGAGCAAACCAAACGCTACGACCCGAGGTACCTTTTTTCGCCGGTACGTGCAAAACAAAGGTTAGTTTACCTGTACCTGCGCCCCATGTGGTTTCATGCCTTTGAAGCGCCTGGATCCGGCTCGCGGTTCCCCATGGCTTGGCTGGCTGTTCAAGTTGGAGAAATGATGATCGCAACTTGTCGGAAATTAGGTGATTCCTTAAGAGATCTTTCCTACGGCCTTGACCGTTGGCTTTCAGGGAAGAATAAATGAACTGAATCCTTCGGAAGCCCGCCTCGTTCCTCAGCGTACTCCCTACGACTGACCTTAGCTTTCGAGAAAACTAATGTGCGATTTCTTCCTCAGCGACACGCCTTGCTTTCGGGAAGAGAACGTAAGTTCCGTGGAAGCGCCTCGCCTTCGAAATTCCCCTACGCTACCTTGGCTTTTCGGGGAGAGTTATGATGTAGATGCCTTCCCTACGGCTGACCTTGGCTTTTCGGGAAGAAATAATGGATGTTAGCTCCGTTGGAAGCGCCTCGTTCCTTCGGAGATTTCCCCTACGGCTGACCTTGGCTTTTCGGGGAGAGTTATGATGTAGATGCCTTCCCTACGGCTGACCTTGGCTTTTCGGGAAGAAATAATGCAAGTTCCGTTGGAAGCGCCTTGTTCCTTTGGAAATTTACCCTACGGTTGACCTCGGCTTTTCGGGGAGACTTATGATGTAGATGCCTTCCCTACGACTGACCTTGGCTTTTCGGGAAGAAGTAATGTAAGTTCCGTTGGAAGCGCCTCGTTCCTTTGGAAATTTCCCCTACAGCTAACCTTGGCTTTTCGGGGAGAGTTATGATGTAGATGTCTTCCCTACGGCTAACCTTGGCTTTTTCGGGAAGAATGTTGCGTGTAGCAACAATCGCGTATAGCGATGAATGCCGTATAGGCGTGAGGAAAATGCCATGTGTGTATGCGGAATTTCTGGTGCGGGAGAAAATTCCAAAACCCGAGAGAATGTGTATGTGGAATTTCTGGTGCGGGAGAAAATTCCAAAACCCAAAGTGTGCATATGTGGAATTTCTGGTGCGGGAGAAAATTCCAAAATCCGAAGTGTGTAAAGGAGCTGTTGCGTATAGCGACGAATGCCGTATAGGCGTGGGTAGGCAACTGCATGTAAGATAGGCCCTAGCCTCGTGTAGAGGTGGTGCAATGTGCAATGTAATGCATTTGTGTAGGATGCATATGCATTATGATGTTAGTATGCTCAACGCATGATGATGCTTATGAAGTGCTTACCATGACTACATGCGTAATGCATGTTTGTCCTTAGATCTAATGCATGAAATGACCAAGGAAATTGACTAATGGTAAGATGCTTTTGGATTGCGGGATGGAGCGGTCTCAAGCCCCCCATTCGAGCAAAGGCGATGCTTGTGATTACAAGTGAGCCCCCAACCCATGGGATTTGTGGTGTTGATGGTTGGTTTAGTGGATGAGCCCCCAGCTTGATCGAGGCTGGGGCAATGGTTGATGGAATAAGGTAAGGCTAGTGAATTTTGTGGTGTCATGGGTCTTGGCTTAGCTTTTTGGGGTGGTAAGGGATGAGGTATTGGGATGTGATTTTGATTTGCCCAAATCAGTGACTTGAGCTGAATGTCGCATGAGGAGAGAACATGGAGAAAATGATGCGATGTAATGCTTTAGAGGAGGATGCTTGGTGATTGCTACAGAGTGATAGCCTAAGGAAGAGTTGAGGAGAGCCCCTTAAGTTGTATGGAAGAACAGGCTAAAGATTCAAGAAAAGAAAAGGCTAGAATTTGTGACTAAGGGTAAGTAAATGGGGAATTGATGTGGTTGGCTAGATGATGTAGGTTCAAGCTCGAGCCTATGTCGGGTGCTACACTAGGAATTTGTGCTTCTAGCCTTAAGAGAATCAAACCAACTGGGAGAGTGGACCTCTCGGACCTCTGATGAAGAGGCTCCTACGTATCCTTTTTGCGATCAGACCGTCGCAGTTCTTGAT
>SNQN01007485.1:0-12780 GCA_008642245.1 Bassia scoparia | reverse complement strand
ATTAATTATATTATTATTATATTAATTATTATTATTTTATTATTTATTATTATTATTATTATATTATTATCTCATTATTATTATTATTATTATTATTATTATTATTATTTATTATTATTATTATTATTCTTATTTATTATTATTCATTAATTATGGTATTATTATTACTTATTTATTATTTCTATAATTTTATATTTTAACAGCAAATTGGTTCTGGAAACTGAGATTATACCTATACTAGTATGATCACACAATGTTTACTATCCTATATCCTAGTATATATCTATATATACTAGTGCAAAGGTGACAAACCTTTATTTAGACTATCAAGCATAGGTTACAGGCCAAGAAGATGTAGAATATACAGTAAAAATGAACAGTTAGGAAGCACCAGTATAATGTTAGCAACTAAGTTGGAATATTGCAAATGAAGAACATTGAATCTTCGTTGCTACGGATGGGTGGACTCAGTCTGTTATATAACGGGGAGAGCCTGCGGGCGATATTTCTGGCTCCTGAGCTTATCTGGATGTACTGGAGGAACGATTGGCAAGGTGAAAGAACAAACTCATCGGTGGTTTTGTGATTCTACATGGCACACTAAATAACCTAGAGGGTATAGAGTTGCTACATGTGGCTATGCCTTGCTTAAAGCATGTTGAATGAATACTGGGTTAAATGGGCTCGAAAGGCTATATTTCCAAAACCTCCTTGTTGTTAGATTGTTAAGATGGAAAAGAGGACTCAAGGTCAGAATTTGCAAAAATTGGGTTTGAATGAGCCTGTCTTGATGCCAGTTGTGTCAACTAATGCCCTGAGTCTCCAGGACTCATATTTTCTTTGAGTTGTGTTTATCAGTCAAAGGAATTGCCAGCAGCTGGGGAATACTTTCGGAGAGCCTGACATTAAGATTTACTGATTCTGATCTACCTGTTGGATTAATGCTGTACTAGTTGAGGCAAGTTATGCCATAGTCCAGAGACAAGGTGTTGTTCAAATAGCTTGTAGTGGTCAACTGGTGTAATCTGATTTTGCGGGACAAAGGAATCTACAAATGATGAGGATGACTTCCTAGAGGTTTGTTCAGGCCTTGGTTTGTGACTTTGAAGGTTAAGAATCAAGTCTGTCTCCCCACAGTGCCTCTACTATTATTCACAGAACCTGTTTTGCATAACCGTTAATCCCAAGTATTGCCTGTTGTTATAGTTCTGGTTCTGTTCCCTTTGTGTGCTTATACGGGCTAGTAATTTGTGGAATAAATTTGCAGAAAGGATAATTGAATTAATGGGGGAAGACGACTTTGATTAAAGGAAATTTAAATTACATCATAGGCATAACTTAAGGTTATGAGTCTCCTAGCAACTTGAGGTTGCAAATCTCTCAAAAGATTTTTCTCACAAGATTTCTGWATGAATCCTTGCTAACACTCTACTGCCAAATATATGACAATACAATTCTTACACATCATTCCTAAAATGGATAATAAGAAAATATAAAGAACTACTGACATTCCCCCAAAATAGCAAACAACCATTGACTTGGCAAGTGTCACATGCCTTCCTCAATCTTCTCCTCTTTCCAATGCTGCTCTTTCCACTGCTGCGTGTTGCTTCTTCTTTCTGCGTTCATAGACTATGACTGGAATTGGGTGTTGGCTCATGGACCCTTGGTCCATAACATCGCTCATGGACCCTTGGTCCATAACATTATGTGAATTCTACATGGCAACATAATGCTAGAGGGTATAGAGTTGCTAGTGGCTATGCCTTGCTTAAAAGGCATGTTGAAWGAATAACCTGGGTTAAATGGGCCTCGAAAAGGCTGAATATTTCCAAAACCTCCTTTGTTGTTTAGATTGTTAAGTGGAAAATAGAGGACTAAGGTAGATTGCAAAAATTGGGTTTGAATGGCTCTGTCTTGTGCCCATTGTGTCAACTATGCYCTGAGTCTCCGGATCATATTTTCTTTGATTGTGTTTACAGTCAAAGGATCTGCCAGCAGCTGGGGAATACTTTGAGAGCTGACATTAGATTTACTGATCTGAACTCTATCCTGGTTTGGATTAATGCTAGTACATTGAGCAAGTTCCAAATAGTCAGAGACAGGTGTTCAAAGCTTGTATGGCAAAGCTGGTGTATCTGATTTGGGGACAAAGGAATCTAGCAATATGGGATGACTGTCCTGAGAGGTTTGTTCAGGCCTTGGTTGTGACTTTGAGGTTAAGAATCAAGTCTGTCCTCCCACAGGCCTCTACTGATTTTCACAGAACCTGTTTTGATAACCTGTTCAGTCCCAAGTATTCCTGTTGTTATAGTCTGGTTCTGTTCCCTTTGTGTGCCTTGTTTTTTCCTGTTATGGGTCTTATGGCTGTGTTGTATTTAGTCTTGTCAGGCTGTTTTTGTTTGCAGTTGTTATTGCAAGGAGGTTAGCAACAGTTGGTCTTTTTGATGTTTGCAAGGAGGTTATTTAATCATCTTCCCTGAAGCCTTCCTAGAAGATGGATTGGAAAAGAGAATGATGCCTTTGCATCGTAGTGTGTTGTCCAGGCTCTCTTGGCCCTGCTAGGCTGTAATATTGCTTTCTTGTGATTAATAATATTTGTTCTTACCTTTTTCAAAGAAATAAAAAAAAAAAGCCAATAGGAACTAAGCAGCTTTCCTTAACAGTATTATGTTTAGTTGGGGAATTATGGAGGAATCGAGAAAGATTGTAGAAAGGAAAAGTTAGGGATCCAATCTCCCATGTTCGGATAAGACTTAGGGAAAAAGAAAGGAAAGGGAGTCGGAAGGATAAACCATATCCATCCGAACTTCCGAAGTTGAAATGTTTAAAAAAACTACAAGCTCACTCTTTTGTCCCCTTTCTCTGTCGCTCCTCTTGCCTTCCTTGTATAATTTCATGTAAATGTATTTTTGATTTATGTATTTTCAATTAATGGAATGGTACATGTGAGATGTTAAATTCAAGTTGGTAGTTGGTTTTGGTTATGACCTACATGTCATGTCACCAAATTTTACAATGTGCAATGTGTAAGTTACTTCATCTTGTGTGATTCTCTTATTCTGTCAACTGGAAAACTGGACTACTGAATGACTGTAATTATCAACGAGAGGTCTTTGAGTAAGACTTGATTAAAGTTGAAGCTAACATTGTGGTCTTCAATTTTGACATGAAAATAACTTAGAACATGTTTGGTTGGACTTTTTTTAATGGATTGGAATGGAGTTAGAATCCTTCCATCTACTCTTTTGTTTGGTTGATAGATTAGCATGGAACCTCATACCCAATGGATTTACCCAATGGATTCTAAATCCATTCCATACCCCTTAAATCTCATACCCATCTCACCTCCTAAAGATTCTAAACCCATTCCATCCAAGATACAAACCCTAAATTTAAAAAATAAAAATATAAAGTCACCATTTCCACCCTAAGGCTTTTCTTTAGTGGATATTTCTATAAAGAGTGTATTCTGGATTTTAYAGATTAACCCTATGGGAGTGTTGCCTTCTTACCCAAAATTGTCAGTTATATGATGATGAATTTGTTTTCCAAGGTTATCCTTTGACGATCCAGTGTCTATCTGTTACCTAAGGCCCTAAGCACATACAAACAGGACCTTGCAAAGTTATTGTGTGTGATATCAGCTCTTCAATTTAGTTATGCAGAGAATGCATCAAGTGTTATAACTAGGGTCTGTGTCTCTATGCGATCCTTAAAATCTATTTTCCAGGTCTATGATGGGTGCTATTAAATTTTCAGGGACCCGTACATTCGTATGTTGCTGTCCCTGGTGGGAAAACTTGCTACTTGTCTGAGCTAAAAGCAGGGAAAGAAGTGCTTGTGGTTAACCAGAATGGACAGCAAAGAACTGCAATTGTTGGCCGAGTTAAAATAGAGACCAGACCTTTAGTACTTGTAGAAGCAAAGGTATGTTATATAGTCTTGACTCACGTGTACTTATCTTCCATCTGACTTGATCCTGTGTCATCAGAAGGGCATAGTAGTATTTGGATGCCTTATAAATTTATAAAATTATTAATTCAGTCATGTTCTACACTTGGGAAAGAGAAACAAGATTATTTTCTCACTTTGTCTTCTTGATGTCTTATACTCTCTGTAACTATTTCCTTAGTTTCGATTTAGTGGCTACACTTTGGGTGTGTGTGGATGCCTCTGTAATTATGTTGTTGAAAGAGATAGAAAGAAAAAAAAAATATATAAAAGGACCTATGTGAGAGGAGAGACATAGAGATGGTGTTTTACCCAAAAAGGAAGTTTATCTAGTAAATTGTAACATCCTTAAATAAAAAGCGTAGCTAGTAACTCGAAACGGAGGAAGAAAAAAATATCTACAGTTCATTTTTCACGCATTGTGAAAAAGAGATTTGAGGGTCTAAACGAGCAATTTAAACAACATAACTTTAAGGGTAATAACATATAATCTTAATCTTGCTTGTATGAAATTTATTTTGACCTAATTTGCTTGTTTAGTTCATCAAATTTCTTCCTCAAAATGAGTGAAAAATTAATTGTAGATATTTTTCCATTACGAAGAAAGTATATCCAACCATTTTATACTAGCAGATGATAACCTTAAGTTTACTTGAATATTGTGACCTAGTTCCTTAACTTGTATCAAAATAATACAACTTTTACTATGTAATATTTTCACGTTTGCTGACTTGGCTGACCCTCTTTTTTGTGTTTTTTTATGTGACATGGTTCTCTTCTCTTTTTCTTCTTTTCCCTATTTCGGTTCCCCACTCGGCCACTCCAACTTTATAGACCTTGCCCACCGTTTTTAAAAGGTTGAAGCTATCATCTCTCACCTTGTCATCTSTCTACCATTGACTTRCTCACTCTACCTTAACAACACCCCCACTTTCTTCGTGTTCCAATTAATTTATGTATGCCAGTATTCTTGCTACATATGAGCCTAGTTAAGTATTTGCTTTTTTTGAGCAAAGCATGATAAATAGAGCACGGTTGAGCTTGAATTAGCCTCYCAATTTCTTGTTATAACGTGGCTCGTGAAGCTATAGGTTACCCTGATTTGGCTCGAGCTTCCTCATATGTCTCCAAGACTCCAACTCATGTTTACATGATCTACATTTTAACTTAATAAATGAACTTTGCAACAAAACTAAGCATATATCCTTTTATTATAGTAGGATTTATGTTTTCAAGTTTTGAAATGTCGGGTTTCCATCATAACCGTACTTCAAATTATTACGTTTACCAGATTAACACCCGTGCAATGCACGGTTTTATTCATTAAATTTATTTGTAAAACTTGTTTATAATGAAGATTCTATTTATTTAGGGAAAATACTTGTAACTGAAAAATAAAGATTTTATTTTATTTATGAGAATAGATAAGATACATTGAAGAATTATGATAAGAAATTAATAAATTCTTTTTAGAAACCAATTGAATAATACAAAAAAATGATGTATTTCTATCACTTGCTTATGTTAATAAATTTATAGGGTTTTATACACAAGTCTCACAAAAATAATTTTCTTTAGAAATATTTTTTGTTTATCAACATAAAAAATGATGTAATACATATACAATAGTTGATGATAAATAATGTATCAGGTTTTTTCATGCAATTTGGAGAAAATTATAAGCTAATTAAGGATTGTTGTTTAAGAGTATTAGTTAATTGTCAGAGACATTTATTAGTTTAAAATGCATTAATTTTTTAATACAATCATTAATTAATAGGATTTGGGAGGAAAATGTGGGAGGGAAAAATAGGGAGGTGGGGATTGCTTTAGTATAAGTTATTAGATGGTAAACATTGTGAGGTCAATTTCGTTCCTCTATCTAGCAGAATCTTTAAAAAATTTCACATGAGGGTGGAACAAGGGGAAGGGAGGGGAAACCTATAGGGTTAAATATACCTATCAAAGAAGCCTACATGTACATGCTAAAGGTAATAGTAAACACAATTTTTCATGGAAAACATGAGAACAAGATTCATATCATACTTGGACTTGGATGGAAAAAAAGCATTAAATAGCAAATACAATAAATACACTGCAGAATGAAGAGAGAAATATGGCTAACAAAATTAACTTACATTTTGCTCGGTTAGYAAGATAGAGAGGGAAGGATTGGTGGTGGTGGACTGGTCGGGAGGCAGAGCTTGTTTTTCTTCTAATTTTTTATAATACTGGAGGGATGGTCTTTACTTTAACTTGAGTATTATGGTCGTACAATAACACCATTCCTGTGGTAACTGTGCTGAAGTGGCTTCTTGAGTTCTTGGTCATCTGATCATGCAGCTGGTTGTGTACATCTGTACAACTTCAAAYAGCCATAACTAACTCCCTTGCTGATTGATTTTTTCATGGGACGACTCAATTAAAGCTAACTTGACTGTACTTTTCACCTTGAAATGTTGAGGGTTCTAGTAGAAATCAGCATTTGAAGTTGACCCTTGCGTTTACACCCTTCGTTCTCTCATCCCGTTCTTGAATATTTTTATCTTTCTCCTTTGACCCCCTGTTGAGTTTTTTTCTGCTTCCTATCCTGTACTCTCTATACAAAGGTTCACCAAAGTATACCTTCAAAGAGGCCGAAGCAGTTAGGCAAACCAAAACAGAGGAAAAATGGGAAATTATGCACTTCAAATGCTATAATTGAATGCATGAGTGAAAATGTAATTAAGACAATCGTAACATATATGTATGAAAATCACTTATCATAACGAATTTCACATTTTAGGCTCACATGAAACAAAKTATATTCAATACCTTCTTGCACTACATTGAATAAGAGTCTGTGAAGTAATTACATAGGTAATGTATCTATAGTCAGGATATAAAGGGGTTGCATTGGATCTTGCAATAATGTTCTGATTCATGAAGATTTCACCCTCAGGTTTGTATGCAAAAGACTACAAGAAGCCAATCCAATCAAGCTGGTTAATTAGTATTTGTTACCACTTACCTGGGTCATGTTGCACCTGTTTTTATGGATATATTGCTTTAGTTGCAGTAGTTTGTTTGAATGATTTGCAATGGTAGATTGAGAAGTCGAAATGCTTAATGGCTGTTCTGCATTGGAAAGGGTTAAATTTGCAGAGTCCTTTGGTGCATTCCTCACATTGTCCTTCTCTTTCTACCATCTTTCCATTGTTCTTTTTCTGCAGTTCTGCCATCTTCTTAGCCAATTTTTAAGCTGCAAAATTGATATTTAACTTATATTTAATATTTTCTTCATTTTTCTTTGGTAAACCAAAAATAAATTGCAAGGAAACAGAATTACATCCTAAGCCACCAGGGCAGCAGCAGGCCAAAAGGCTCTATTCTATATTGACCAAACCAAGCATGGTCCTTCATACTAACCTTCTTCCCTATTATAGGCTCTATTCTATATTTAGCAGTGCTTTTGATTTGCGGTACAGTGTATGCTATAATATTAACAATCAAATCCCAAAAACTTTTGTTTCTACATTGCCATATTAAGTAAAAGCTAGCTGACCAGACAGCATAAAGGACTTGTTTCTAGAATTTGGTGCCTGTGTATCTTCTGCCTGTTCACTTCATAAGTTGGTACAAATCACAAGTGTGAACTTGAATCCCCAACCAAGTTTTGAGCTGAGCAACACATTTAATAGTATAGCTGCATTCACCAAATAAGTGCTGATCACAGATAGGACRTAACCTAGAAGAGCGTATGCCAATCATGTGTAATCTATCCTTTACTTGCAATCTCTGCCTAAAAGCCAACCAAGTAATGAACTTGTTCTTAGGCATACGATATCTGCTCCAGACACCGTTACTACAGGGTACRCGAGAGCCCCCATCCGTTAAATCCTCATGCACAGCTCCAATCTTATAATGASAACTGCTCAGAACATGAGGAGCCTTTGTGAAGAGTTCTTGTTTGACTGAACAATCATATTTCTATACCCCCAACTAGCAGCCTTGGAAGGGAATTAAGTATTCCAGTCTTTGTTTTTCAAATAAACACTGTTTACTCATCTCACCCAAAGACTCTTTCTTATGAGAAAAATAGCCCACACAATTTTGCCAATAGCTGTAATTTACATGCGTGGTCATGAAGACAGAATTCATCCACCTTCAGTTTCTTGCAATTCATCAACTAGCTATTCCTTGAACTCCACACTCTAATCCGACACCAATTCATCAACCTTAAGTTTCCTTCAATTCATAGGCACACCTAAATATTCGAAAGGTAAGGACCCCACAGGAATATCAGTGAGCCCAAGAATCTCAGCTTGCTCCTCATTTAGCCCACAAATTTGACAATAAAATATAGCAGACTTGGCATTTTCTTCATTTTAAAAGTAACCACTTATTATTTTTTTTTATAATCGAATCACTGTTTGCTTAGATAGATTTTCATATTTATTCTCTACTCCTATGCAATTTTATCAATTTTTAATGCTGAAGTCTTTTACCTCCTTTGCAGGGCAATTCATCTGATCAAAGTTCCTACAGTATACTCCTACAGAATGCAGAAACAGTTGGTTTTGTTATTCCTTGTGGAGGTGATAGTCAAAATAATTTTCCCTTGATATGTTTACATTCAATTTTCATTTCGTTTTATTTAGTGGTGTGATTTTCCAAGCATGATTTTATGCAGGGCAAAATTYTAAGAGGACTGCCATTCCTGTGACTTCTCTGAAAATTGGCGATGAAGTTCTGCTCAGAGTGCAGGGTGGAGCTCGGCACACAGGAATAGAGATTCAGGAATTTATTGTTGAAAAGTAAGAATTGCTTGAGTGAAGGTATATWTGTGCCCTCATAGTTTAGTGATGAAACGACTTTGTGGCTATTACCTTATCTTCTTCAGCAATTGTGAGGCATCTATGCAGATTCATTCAACTTCTTTAGCCCTTTCAAGAACATGTGATGCCCAATCAGGTACCCTTTCAAACTTGGACTTTACATATAACATGTCACTTTTGCACAATTTAGTTTTGTAAAGAATCAGAAATAATTTCTACATGGAAAAACCTAAAGTATTTTGAATGTTTCCTGCAGCATTTTGCAATATATATTATGTGCTTCTCGAACCTGTTTCCTTGTCGCCATGACGCCTTGTAAATGCAGCACAATGTAAACTGCATCGCCAGTGTTTGAATAGCTATTTTACTTGGATGTTTCATATATCATATATAAAATCAAAACTGAACATTTTTCTACTAAATGGCCGAGTCTGTAACATAGCTACAGAATTTTTTCTTCAACCCAGCTGGCAGACTGCAAAAACTCAAGGTTCAGACCAACTCTTGAAACACTTCTTTTCTGTTCTTAAAACTCTCAGAAACATGTTTTTAGGACATGCAATAATGTTTTCTGATCATATAAATTACAGTAGATCAGAATGGAATTATATGGACTTATGACATTGAGGGTATGCGATCTACTCCGTCTTGTTTTATATAACAGGCTGAATAAATATAAGGGAAAATATGTACTAAATACCTATTTTTCGACAAGTTTTTTTTTTACAAAACTACCTTGTTTTATTTTTTGTACAATACTACTTACATTTGCAATTTATGTTTCAGGGTGTTGATCGAGACTTTTCGATTACCTTCAAATTTCATCTATTGACTTCAGTTTCCGACGTTGATTTTTTTTTTTTGTCGTTTTTGAGGTCACTTTTGTGTGTTTTATGTCGAATTTGAGATTGGAATTCGTAAAACATGATCGGTATCAATCTCGACTGATGGTATGAGGTCATCCCAATTTACGCCTTGTTATATGTTATCAAAAAAAACCTTACTTAACGTTGTCGGGTCATTTTTGCCTTTTATGTCGAATTTGAGTCGAAATTTTTTAAAAAAAGATTAGATCAATCTCTAGTGACGGTACAAGGTTGTCTTGATTTGCGTGCCTCAAATTTTTCGGAAAAAATATTTTACTTGACATTGTTGGGGTCATTTTGTCTTTTATGATTGAATTTGATGTCAGAATTCGAAAAAATGATCGAATCAATCCTCGACCAACAGGCACGAGGTCGCCTCGATATTGCATGTTTCGTAAATGTTTTCGGAAAAATACCTTACTTTAGTTGTCGGGGTCACTTTTGTCCTTTATGTTCGAATTTTGATGTCAAGAATTCCGAAAAAGATAAAAAAAAAAACGATCGGATCAATCTCGACTAACGTACGAGTGATATTCGTTTACTACCAAAATAATTCCTAATCCCCTAACTAGTATAGTCGGGCAAGTATGGTCGAACCACTGTGGAAGGATAATAACGATGTCACAAATTGAACCAAGTTCACTGTCGCTAATAGTTAAAAGTTTGGAGTTTGACGACTAATTGTAAAACAAAACAAGAAGCGATGAAAATTCAATTAATTAAAGCCTAGGCAAAGAGATTCACTATGCATCGATCACGATCAAGACAAAAATTGGGATAGAAGAATTTAAACAAAGGAATAAGTTACCTCGTATCCGAATTACATAAACAACAGTAAGCTATCGCGATTACGTTTAACAGTTAAAGAATTAGAAATCTTCATCAAATCGCAGTCTACGCTTTATAAAATTGAGTAAATAATATTTGCAAAATTGGCCAACATGCAATCAGATCCAAAACCCATCAATTAATTGCCAAAACAAACCAAAATTTAAATCCCTCAAAAATCAAAAACAAGAAATGATCGTGTTGCATAGTTTCAACAAGCTCTAAAGTAACACTAATCACTATGCATTATCAACAACAAAGTTTAACAATGGAATTCATGAATAAACATCAATTTCCTACAACTTCAATGGAGAAACAAACATTCAAAGATAATAACAAATAAAAAGAAAGACGAAAATAGAATTTGAGATGATGACCTCCAAATTGATTGTAATTGCAAAGATAAAGAGTGAATTACAATCTCCAAAAGATAATGAAAACAACCCTAACTCCTGTTAAAAAGCTTGAAAGGAAGTGTAAAAGGCTTGAACAATCTCCCCAAAAACCTAATAAAACCCTCACAAAAACACGAGAGAAAATGAAAAGTCGAGCAAAATAAGACCGGACTCCGGTCGGGGTGATGTGGAACTCGGCCGGGTACGGCAAGTCGAAAAAATACAAGCTAAAAAATTCTTCAAGTAAAGAGGTGACCGGCCAGGATGTGGAAGACTCGCCGGTACGCAGCTATCTCATTTCTTCAATGGAACCCGACAGGATGCGTATTGAACCCACCGGTAGAACTTGTTGCTAAATGACGTAGATGCCACCCGACGGCGTATGTGGAAACCCACCGGGTGCGTTGTAACAACTTGTTTCTTCAAAACAACATTTAAATCTCTAAATACCAAGTGCAATAACCCTGGACGGGTATTTGAAAACCCCACCCGGTATGAGACCGTCCAGCACAAAATGACTTTTGAGTAGCTTTCGACCTCTCAACTAGCAAACCTCGCTCCACAGAGTCAGATCCAAGCGCAATTAGACCATTGTTCCTACAAAATAAATAGGAAACAAACACTCCAACTAAGCATAAAATCCAATKRAAAATAGAGCAAAATAAGCGAGAAATTGCTTAGAAAAAGTCATGGGGACACGGTAAAGACACTATGCAAAACACACACWTCAAACTCCCCCAAGCTAAACCCTTGCTTGTCCTCAAGCGACAAAGACAAGATTCTCATAACATGAGCATTTTTTACCCTATAAAAGCAACATCACAAAATACTTGTGATCACTTCCTCTCAATCAAAGTATCCAAATGACTCAATTCCTATCCAAGGACAATATATCATACAAGCGAAACCAAGTCCTATCACAGAGATAATACCAAGAATCAAGGAAAGAGTTCTCACCGGTGACACTCCTCTCTTTGTGGCGAGTCAAATATGAACTCGATCACTCTCCGCCCACAAATATGTAAAAGATGTGCATATGAATCAAATTTTGTAGCATAAGAGACTAAAAGGTACCCCCCATCTCACCAACACTCACGTGTTTGAAAGGGAACATAATAGCACTCAACCTATAAAAGTCGACTCGAAATGCGACACATACTCTTAAATCTTGGCAAGGCACTAAATCAAGGAAACTCATATAAAAGCATGATTATTAAGAAGGTTTTTATTGAGCTTGTAATGGGGCTAGGGTCAAATATAGGATAAAATTTGGGAAAATGTGAGCTAGAAGTCCATCCTAGGGGAGCAAAATCGAATGAGAAACATAGCCTAAAAATGAGGCTAAAACAACTCCAAATAACTCCAACTCAACACTATCGAATCAACCAAGCCAATAGGAAGCACCATCGTATCATCATCAAACTAGGATAAAGTACAACTTGCAAAGGCGAAAAAGTACAACTAAATAGAGGAAAGGCAACATTTTTATTTATTTATTTATTTTCTTTATTTTCTGTTTTTTTTAAATTTTTTTCTTTTTAATTTTTTTTTAATAGAAACTTTCGCCTTGCATAATAATATTTACAAATAAAAGAGTTGATGATGATACGACCAAATGATAGAGACACTCCACTAATAACGAAATAAACCACCCAAGTAACGAGCCAAACAACAACAACACACTACCCACCAACTAACCGAATGCTCCCCCAAGCTAGACTTTGGTCAATCAAAAGAGGCCGAATAGGTTTGTAATGTGGTTAATCAAGAAAGAAAAGGTAAGGCTCAAAACAAGGGATCAAGTGGAAAATTTTGTTATCTAATATCAATGTAGCACGGCTCCTAACAAGTGAGGGCCTTCTATCATGCTCACCATGCCAATATACAGTTAACGAGACCAGTACCAAGCCAAGATTGAGA
>SNQN01007484.1:0-31245 GCA_008642245.1 Bassia scoparia | reverse complement strand
TAATGGCCCCACGTTCTGATCCAGTAACCAGTTCGGGTTCGGGGACATGTACTCTGTTAATCAGATCTGTACCCATTCGCCCGATGTCTAGCTGGCCACGTACTCGATCTTTGTTTGCAATTCCTTCATCACGATTATTGAATGATAACTCATTTTGCACTTTAGAAGCGACTAACCCTAAAAATACTAGAAAGTGGTTTCTATTATGCAAGAACGTACCTAACCTAGAAATTGTGACCTTTGCATTAATCAAGTTAAAAAAAACGGTGCTAACCGTTGTCATAGTCTAATCTGATTTAAAGTGATTCAAATAATTTCCGGTCTTTATTTAGCAAATAATACAACTGATACACAATGACAATGCGAAGTATATGAACTTCAAAACATATATACAAACCATCTTACCTAAATCTGCAAACAAAACAAAAGTTAGTTCGAATAAAAACGAGCGAAACGAATCTTCCGCTCTGAATCGCTATAATAAGAAAACAAAACAAATGTTTTATAATAAAAAACGAGCGAAATGAATCTTCCGCTTGCTAATCGCTATAGCCAGGATAAGAAACGTTAGTATGACAAGTGATAATAAATAATGAAAATGAAATAAAAATGAAAACAATGAAAACGTTAAAAACGTAATGCAATCCACATATTTACGGAACAATAATAGTGAGTTTTACATATTGTGTTAATTAGATCGAAACTCGTAATAGTATAATTAGATTGAAAAGGAGTATGTAATGGCGTTTAATGGCGATGATCTCAGAAATAAACCTGTTATTGCTTGTTGAATGAACCAGAATCGATGCTTTGACTCAGAACGAATGTTTAGAGTGTTTGAGAGAGTGGAAGAGAATACGCAAGTTAAGGACGAGAGAGAAGAGAATAGACGTGTGTGAATGAGCAAGGGCAGGCACGATTATAGGCACGAGGGAAAAAACGGGGAGAAACCCTGCGTAATTACGTAGGAGAGCTGCGTATATCGCAGGGGGCTGCGTATATACGCAGGCCTCTGCGATATACGCAAGCCCTTGCGTATATATATTCAAAACTCGAAAATATTTGATTTCCTCCGATTTATTTCGTGATTTGCCTTGATTCGACGCACCTAGACACACCCTTGCCTCCCAAGCAAGAGTTCTAGAGTGTTCAGAAGGTTCACGTATTTCCGGAGTATTTTTGTATTGTATTTTTTTGTGTATTTTGTATTTTTTTGTATTTTCTGCAATAAACTTATAAAAACATAGAAAAATGTAGAAAAATCAGAAAAATAATCTAAAAATCGGGAGCTCAGAAAATGTGAAGAGTCAATGAAAAGGGAAATATGGAGATCACAAAATAATTATTTTTAAAAATCCTAAAATAGAAAAGAAACCCTAAAAAAAAAAATTAAAATAAATAAAAAAAATGTTTTTGCCTCTTTTATTTGTCCTTTGCCATAGTTCCGAGTATGACTCACGTATTTTCAACTTTGTGAGTTCAAAGCATCTTTCTAAGTCGAAACATCGCGAGCGCGGTATGTTCATCACTGATACTCTTTTGGGGAGACACTTTTAGGTGTCTACAGCTCCAAGTATATTTTGTACAAATTTGTTACCTTTGCAAAAAATAATAAGAAGAAAAATTTGACACGAGATAATGGATTAAATTACTATCTTTTATGAACAAAGACAACTTTCAATGATTTTATGGAGTTTGAACCATTGGAAAGACATGCACTTTGGAAAATACAATGCTCATTATATACTTCATTCCTGATACAATAATATATCTTTAGAGGAATCGAAGTAAAGAACCGTAGAGAAGATGAGGAAAACAAAATTGGTTAAATGTTTGAGTTGGTTTTTTAAATAATAATATTGTGGAGCCATAGCTTAACCATAGAAAACTACATTGAATTATGATTCTAGTCCTTAACGGTGAAAAATACTAATAGGTCTCTCAACGGTGAAAATGAAAAGTTAGGTCTCTGTTATGATTTAACTCTTTATGCATACACATTGAAAAATTATGATGAGGCATAGACGCATAGTAAAATGTAAGATATATATGCACCAAAAAAATGTAAGATATAAAAGGGAAGACTAATAATGATATTAGAAATCCCACAAACTAACATTGTTCCCAAATTAAAGTTAGAAAAAGAATGTGGGTATAAAATATTATGACGCTAGGTTACCCTCGGTGCATCACACGTTTATATATAACGTTATGTGATAAGATAAAAAATTAATACCCATAACTTCTTTGGAAAAAGTGTACCATAATATCATAGAATTCTTAAAAAAGCATTTACTATTAGTTTTTTTAAGTTAGTGCAATAGGATGAAAATTGAAAAGAAAAATGATGTCATCATTAGTTTTGGTGGGAATCTTTAATGAGAATTTGAAACAGAACCGTTGATGAAGTCAAAAAAGTTTTTTTAGGGAAGTCAACAATAGTTTGCTTAGTCTAGCAGAAAGTCTGTATGGACCGGGTCCACAATAATTTATTGTGAACAAACCACTCACGCGATATTATAATAACTGTCTCTTCCTCACTTATAGGCTATACATAAAAATGAACCAAATACTAAACATGTCAACATATACAACTCTCTGAAGGTTCCAACAACGATCACCACCGTACCTTTTCTGACACTCTTTTGTTTTTCTTCTCCACATGTGTTCCGACGAATCGTTTCATGTCGACAAGCCGATGATGAGCTGCTAATGTCAGCTACTAAGATATCGAGCAATTCAAAGCAGAGTACGGAGTAGAAGGAAGTTGGGAAGCTCGAGAGAACGGCGGCTCGGCAACCATAATATTATACCTTGAGCTCTTGGTTCGTTGGCTTTTGCGATTTGGTAGCATCAATCCGTCTTGCATGGACCCGGTCCACAGAAACTTATGTGAACCAAAGCAACTCACGTGATTACTAAGCGGCCCAAAAGCCCAAAATACATAAAACAGAATACGGTAAATTACATAATAATAACGCTCAATCTAAATCTTCATCTCTCAAACTACATTTTCTCAGGCTTCTCTCTCTACATTTTACATCTACAATAAAAATAATGATGAATCATCATAATTCACAAATAGATCTGAATCAATGCATAGAATCAAATACATTTAGCGAAATAATGAAGAAGAAGATCGACAACATGAAAGTTTGAGAAATCGAAGAAGAAAATCAGAATATCAAGAGTTCGAGAATTGAAGAAGAAATACATACAAATCGAAACTCATTGCAATTAGACTGAATGCTTCTGCTGTTGAACAAGGTAGATAACTCATTTCATATTTATTCTTCAATTTATAAGTTATCGAATTTGATTATGATATAAATTGTAATATATTAAATCTATAAAAAAAACAGAAAATCCGAATTGTAGAAGATAGCAGCAACTTCAATCTCAAATCAGCTGCAATTGCAATTAAATCCGAAAATACCAGCGACGCTTCAACGAATCAAGGTAATTAGAATGCAGTATGTTCATCTCCTGTTTTTATAACATAATGCAATTGTGTTGTTATAAATCGTACAACAAATGAACAATTTAATACTAATGTATACTAAAATTCATATTATTTAATTATATTATGATGTTATGTATTTGAACAGATAAAACTAATACAATTAATTTTTTTACGATATAATATAACTTTATAGTCATATTATGTACTTCTAATAGCATATAATGTATTTTGTTAGTTTACGAGTAATGTCAAGAAATTTGTTATTATTTATTTAAAAATTATGATAACATGTATATTGATGTAATGTCTCTATTGTATTAAGATCTTATAAGTCAATGTATATATGACTTTAGTCATATTATGATCAAATCATATAATGTACTACCTCTGTTACGAAAGGATCATTAAGTTACGTGTAATATAATGTACTTTATTTGATATGTGTGGTTCTAATATGATAAAATGTAGTTAAGAAATTTATGATCAATCAAAAGAACAGTTCCTATATGCTATTTATATAATAACATATTTGTATTTATTTTAATATATATCATTCAATAACATATTATGTACTTACTAATTATTAATAATCTAAAGAAGGTTTGCTTTTTTATATATAATAATATTGTTATAATGCTTTACATAATATACATTTAAATGAATATAGGTTTCAGATGAAGAACTTGGAGCATCATTGTTAGATAACACAAAATCGACAATGATGAAATTAATGATCTATATAAACAACATGCTTCAATAGTAGGTTGGTGTAGAAAGGGCAAGCACAGACCAAACCAACACTTAAGCATAAAAGAAAGTACTATCTTTACACAGAAGCAGGGGAATGACACTGGGAAAAAGAAGACAAGGAAGACAAAAATGAACATAACAAGCATATTAACAAAGAAACTCACAAGAACAAAAGAAAAAGGCCAAGAAGAGTCATGATATAGAACAAAATTGTCCTGCATACATCAGAGCAAAATAAACAAAGATGGTTTATGGGAAGTAATACAGCATGTTGTCACTCACAACCACCCCTCTTACAAGAGAAACGCAAAGCATAATTACAGATCCGAAAGACAAATCTCATCTCCAAGCAGAATACAATTCAGGCAATGCAGGAATGTGGTTTAAGACAAGGGAAACTGCGTATTTGGCACCAACGTTTCGGGCGTCCGTGAATAACCTTTATAGGCACGGTGGCGACTCCCCTTACTCGACAACACTACCCCAACGCACTCACGTGCGGGTTTCGTGGCTCAAGCCCACGCAAAGCACCTCGATGTAGTACCAAGCCGCGCGCCCGCTATACGCGAGGGCGCGGCCCACGTCCTACAGGAGCCATTATTATATATTTTGAATTGCATTGCAAAAATAAATTATATATATTGTTAGCTAGCTAGGCATGATGTTTTTTAGTTTTTCATTAAAATCAAACTGTAGAATCGATTTAAGAATTAATGTGATAATGAGTTTTTCTTTTTGTTTTTAAATATGATTTTTTTTCCCTTCTTGAAAATTTCTATCAATTTTATTATTACATTTTATGGGTATATGTTTGCTAAGGGGTGGCTAGCTCCAAAACAAGGGTTGGTGTTGACAATGGATAGATATGATGTTCGGTAGTAGGTAGTAGTGGTTGGTAGCAATCGTCGATAGTTGTTGTGGTTGATTGTTTTCGACCTTAGTTTTTGTGGTTGATATATAATATTAAATGATTTTTCAAACTACCATTAGAGGATATTGGATATTGCATTTTCATTTTTATTTTTTATTTTTGTTAAAAAAATGCATGTGTACTCAGATGAGTTAACGATGGGTAATTAACTTGCCTAAAATTTTGCCGCAGGTCCTAAAGGGTGAGCAAAAAAGTTTAAGGTCCTGAATGATGAAAAAAGTAAAAGTTTGGGTCCTAATTATTACCTTAACTCGTGGCATAAACTTGTGTAACGTGGTTGTATTATTACTTTATAACTTTGCATTATTATACACTAATGGACATCATCAACATTCTATATACATAACATTTTTAATTATATCCCACCCCCTTAACATTATATTACTTGTGCTCTATTGTCGTCAATTGAATTTTTGCTGAACTAAACTTATTTATACTGAACTAAACTTATTTTTACTGAATTGAACTTATTGGTACTGAACTGAATTTATTTATACTAAACTGAATTTATTGGTACTGAATTGATCTGAACTTATTTTTACTAAAACCTTAACAAATTTCTTAAGGATTGAATTTATTTTTATTGAACTTAACTTATTCCTATTGAGTGAACTTATTTTTACTGAAATTTATCTAAATAAGTTGACGAGAATATGGTCTTAGTAAACTTTTATGCATACGATGTGTGCAGCAAAATATATATTTGATGAAATACTCCCAAAATTAAAGATTTGTATATGTAAAATTTTCAAACGCTGACGGTTTAATCACTAAATTACTGTCAAATTTGTTGTTAAAATGATGATGAAATGGTTGAGGTGTGAGTTTATTTGTGCAATTATCGATTTGAAACTAGTCTATTATTCGAAATAATTAAGCAATTGTATTGTTTGAATGAATTTTAACATTTATAAGTATTTTCGGTTGTAAATATTTTTGTTAACCTTGATTTCTATTCTAATTCAATATTTAGTTGACTTATTTGTGTTAATTGCATTTTTATTTTTGACAAAGATTTATTTAAGTGTATTTTATTTAGATCTTTTGTGTTATTTAATAAAGGGATGGAGGTAGGATGATAAATTTAGGTGGACATAGCCACTACTGCTGCCAACCTACCTACCCCTTCCCTTATATAATAGGAAGAAAAATGGAAACTAATAATCCCAACTTTTTGTGGTCTTCAATGAATAATCCGACCTGAGCGTTATTACGGAATATACTAAACTTTAACCCKTATCTTCAACCATTATACTAAATGACCTAAAACCTGATTAGCAGGTCATTCTACCCCTTTTTTCATTTTTGCTTTTCTTTTTTTTCTCTTTGAACAATTTTTATTTTTAAATTTTTATTTTTATTTTTTTTCTTTTTCCTTCTTCTTCCTTCGGCTACCCAGTTCCCCCTCGCCACCGCGGCTGGTTGCTCTGCTCCGCCGTACCTCCCCCTCCCTCTTCTCTCTCTCCTCTCGCCGTACCTTCCCCTCCCTCTTCTCTCTCTCCTCGGCCACTTCCTCGGCGCTCCACCAGCAGCAGCGCTGCCCCTGAGTTGCTGCTGCCCTGCTGTCGCTGATGCTGCGTTGGTGTTGCTGCCACCGCTGCGCAACCCCCTGCATCCTCTCCTCTCGCCCTTCTTCCTCCTTGCCGCACCAAGCCCAACCACCACACGCTGGTGGTGCTGCTGCCCCTACTTCCTCCCTCCTCTGTTTTCTTGTTCCCCTGTTTTCTTCTTCTTCTTTTTCTTCTGATCTTATTATTATTATTATTATTATTATTATTATTATTATTATTATTATTATTATTATTATTATTGTTATTATTATTGTTGTTGTTATTATTATTATTATTATTATTATTATTATTATTATTATTATTATTATTTATTTTTTATTAAGTCATTAACCTGGTATTATAGGTGAGGAGAGAGAATTTGTAGGTTAAAGTTAGGTTTTAGTATAATGGTTGAAGATAGGGGTTAAAGTTTAGTATATTCCGTAATAACTCTCAGGTCGGATTATTCATTGAAGACCACCAAAAGTTGGGATTATTAGTTTCCATTTTTCCTATATAATAAAGATATAACCTAGATATATATGTTTGTTTTCTTAATTATTGTACTTCCTCCATAACATAAAACTTGTAACACTTTCTATATTTAAAAACTTGCAAGAATTGTATAACTTTCCTTATTTGGTAAATTATCAATGTCAAAATTATCATATTTTTGGGACCACCTTTGCTAATTGTGTTGTCTTTTTCTTACCATATCATTTCTCTCCTTTAATTTTCGGGACCACTTCAGTCATTTCCTACCGAACCCACTATTAGATTATTTCGCATTGAGAGAAGTACTAATACAACTGTTGCATTTATTTTGTTACGGAAGAAGTATATGAGTATTCGATTTAAGTACATAGAATAATTGTATATTTACTTGTAAAAGTTTAACAACCATATATTTTTTATTAATAGATGTTCTTCTATAAATGTCTCATTCATGAACCACACACCCCACAATTTCTATAATATATTTCATTTTCCAATTTTTTAAGTTTTTTTTGGGTCAAGTGTTCAAGCTAACAATTTATTACACATTTATTACAATAATATTAATTTAAAGAAACATTTTCATCTTAATTAAGAAGTGATTGGTCGGAGATACTATTTATCAAGTCACCATAAAAATTCCAATATTACTTGGTGGTACCCTACAATTTATGTACTCCCTTCGTCCTAATTTATTTGTTACATGTTGACTTTTAACACTATTCACATGTATATTTTGACTTCATTTAATTTCATATACTCAAGAAAAATATAGTTACGAGTGATCTTGTTTGATTCGTCTTGATGTCTACTTTCCAAATATGCAATTTTTATAATTTTTTTATAATCATAATTTAAGATATTTTAATTTGAAGTTGAGTCTCGAAAACTATGAAAAAACAAATGTAGCAAATAAAAAAAGACAGAGGGAGTATATATTTAGTTTTTTTTATGTGGCACGTACCCACCACTTTTATCACCCTACTATCCCAAAATACTCTCCTAGTGGACTACTCCATCTATTCCATTAAATTCCTACCACTTCTACTTTTCACGTTTGTCAATGCACAATTTGTATGCTAAATATCTTTAGTTTTACATTAGTAAAAATCCTAAAAATTGGATTTTAATAATCTACTCATTAAAATGATTAAAACTAGATCCCACTTGACTATATCCACTTTTATACATTGACGAGAAATTAGAAGATTCTCACAATTTATGAATAGTAACAATTTTTCTTATGGTAGGAATTTAGTGGAACAGAGGGAGTATATGAATCCATTATGGCCTAGATATTGGGTATGTTCTTTTTAATTTATATGAACTTATCAGAACTTATTATCTGAATTTATTGATACTTATATGAACTTGTTGATACTTATTTTGTGAGAGAAAAAAGTAATAAGTATACTTATTATAGTACTTATCTGAACTTATTGATACTTATTCATATTTATTTGAACTTACCTTATTCAATAAATATTGAAAATAAGTTAAAAAGAACATACCCATTGAAACATTTTTCGTCTTATACTCCCTCCATTTCACTAAATTCTCGCAACTTTTCTCATTTGACGTTCAACTAAATTAATTTTTTTTATCAAAAAGCGAGATATTATTAAGCTCAAGAACAAATACACTAAGGATTTATCCCTAAAAAGAAAAAGTACAAACAAACACTAAGCATACAAGCTCTCTACCCATATTCTATAAATTCGACTTAGACAGCTAAAAGCAATAACATTCATTCTATGTTTAATTATCACTTTAATCTCTCTACAAGTAGACTCAATTATCAACCAACTGAGGAGGTGACATAGAGTTTTCCAGATAAACTTGTAACCAAGCCAGACAAAGATATCTCTTGCCGAACACCAATACTAAAAGGGCAATGAAACAAGAGGTGATCCTGAGTCTCAAATGCAGCCATACACAAACAACGACAGGTATCAGAGAAAATATTAAACTTGTGCAGCCTATCCTTCACTTGGAGCCTGTTAAGAGCCATCAGCCAAAACAAACCATTCCAAACAACTTTGTCCCAATGCACCTTACCATTTAATTGGTTGCCACTGAGTAGCCTCAAAACCTCCAAGGAAATCCTCTGTGCAACGTATCAATTTCCATATTCAGCTTGCTAAAACTGGAGGTGTATACCCCCACCATTCTTGGTTTTTCACATGATGGACCCAACGAACCCACAAATCAGCTTTCTTTTCCGAAATATTCCAAATAATTTTCCCCACAACCACACGATTCCAAAGCTCTATATCCCTAATACCCAATCTACCATATTTCTTTGGATTAATAACCTTACTCCATTTGACATAACCAATTCTTTGGCTTAGAGATTTCCCCTGTCATAGAAAGTCACGACAGACCTTATTTATTCGACTAACCACTCTTTTGGGAAGTATTAAAAACTGCAACCAGTAAGAGCAAATGCCCATTAGCCAGAGCTAACCAAGTTTAATCTTCCTGCAAACGAAAGATTTCTGGACTGCCAAGACTTGATCGTTAAAGTCAATTTCTCCACCAATTTGTCACAATCAACCTGAGGCCAAACACAACTGCTCCATATCACTAGTTCTCATATTAGCACTATAAAGCTTTGATTTTTGTCTATTAGAAGCAAGGCCTGAAGTTTCCTAGAAGAGATTGAGACCTTTCGGAAGTAAAGCACAACTTTGCATGTCCCCCTTGCAAAATAGCATTAAGTCATCCGCAAAACATAAGCTATTTAATCTTAAACTCTTACATCTCGGATGAAACTTAAAACTTGTCTTTTTTCCAATGTAAGTATAGATCCGAGTGAGATACTCCATGCAAATAACAAAAGGCAATGGGGGAAATAAAGAGGATCCCCCTGCCTTAGGCCTCGCTTTGCCTCAAAAAAACCATTACAAGTACTATTAATGAGTAGAGTAAAGCTTGTAGTTGAGACACAAGTCATGACAATCCGAGTGAACTTCATAGGGAAGCCTAGAGAAATGAGGAGTTCCTGCAAGAAATCCCAATGTATGGTATCATAGGCCTTCTAAAGATCGACCTTCATTAAGCAACCTGTAGGAGTATTTTTCCTTGTATAGTGTCTAATAATGTCTTGACAGACCAAAATGTTGCTAATGATATGCCTGCCTTCAACAAAAGCTCCTTGACTAGCGGAGATGATATCTGGCAAAATGATTTTAAGCCTGGAGCTTAACAGTTAGCAATGATTTTATAGACCACATTGCAGCAAGCAATGGGTCTATAATCAGTGACAAGTACAGGACATTTGACCTTGATAGAAGTGTTATTAATAGCTTTGAGCATTTTCCCTTTGTCAAAGAAATCTCGAACAACATCAATAACGGACTCTCCCACAATCTCCCAAGCATCCTTGAAAAAATTACTACTGTAGCCATCTGTAACAAGACTTTGTCATTGGGAATACTCCAAAGGGTTGCTTTAATTTCACTAAGTGAAAAATTCAAGTCCAAAAGAGCTTTATGATGAATTCCACTAAATTCTTACCGCTTTTACTTTAGGCTATATTTGGATAACAATGGATGAGAGAAAGTGAAGGGAGGGAGAAATGAGGAAGGGAAGGGAAGAGAAAGGAAGGAGAAAAGTGTGGTCCATTTTTCCTCCAAATCTCTCCAAATTTGGAGGGATTAAGCTTATTAAAGAGGGAGAGAAAATGGATCCCTCCCCTTCTCCTTTTCAAATCTTTATCCAAATAAAAGAAATTGTCCCCCTCCCTTTCTCTCCCCTTCCTTTCCTTCTATTTCTTGTTATCCAAACATAGAGTTATTCCTTTTTTGTAAAATTTATATTAATTTTTTTATTATATGGGTCTACCAAATGGACCCGCTTTTTCCCACTTGTATCTTCAGTTGTGCATGTGTCTATACTATTTACAATCACTCTTTAATATATCTACTTCGTATAACATTTTACCCTACCTCCACTATTTTAATAGATTCTTGAATAATCTCTTAAAAAATAGAAGATACAAGATACAAGATGTGTCAAACTTGTGGGATCGTCATTGTTGTGCTGGTGCGCGGGTTGTAACTCGTAATTCTGTTTCTACTGATTTGAGTATTTATTCTGCAGCTGAGGTGACTTTTCGTCGTATGAGAATTTGGCTTTGTAAAGATTGCTTCAAGACACATACTCATCGTACTAAGTGTCGACATGACAATGGTTCTTCTATTTTTGTGGACCCACTTGATCTTGGGGATGGTATAATTCGTTTTGTTCTCTACGATTTTCAAAAACCGCAAACTCCTTCTTCTGAGCTATCTACTCCTAGTGCGTCTCGTGAACATCATTTTGCGGTAGTTATGTTTTGTGAAATCCATCCCTCCCAAATGTTGGTTTGGTTTTCACGAGTTTTGAAAGGGGTGCTCGATAAGGTGATTTGCAAGCCAGATGATGTTTCTTGTTGGGTATAGTTGCTCATGTTTCCTCTCTGTGTCCTTAAAAAATTTTCTCCGAGACGTAATCGTGAGTGTACCTCAACTTTCAGGCAACAACGACAAGAAGAAAGTATCACCTTTGCTATTCATTCTTGGGGTGGGCCTGGTGGTTCTGTGCAGTTTGTCAAGGTCACATTGGATAGCGTGTCTCCCCCTTTGTTGGATGCTAATGAAGACAATGATTTTTCGGATAGTAATATTAAACAATGCAAGAGAAAGATTAGTGACGGACAATACACTGCTGCGGTTAGTGTTGTTTCGTCCTCGGGTCTTACCCCTTACAATGATGCTACTCTTTCGGATTTGGAAGCAAACCACCCCTCTTTTCCAGTGCCTATTGTAGATACCTACATTTGTCCCTCCATAAAGGCAAATGATAAAACTATACCACAATGCAATTGGTCCAATTCTAAAGAACAACTGCCTTTAAACAATGCTCTAGAATCTCGATTTGCAAAGCCGAAACACCTTTTTTTTCCCAAAGCACCCTTAAAAATAATTTTTAATTTCAAAATCATTTTGACTTATTTTTAGAAATTTTTCTAGAATTTTTCGGAATTATTCTAAATTTTTTTAAGCATTTTTGACAATTTTCGGAATTTTCAGCAATTTAATTAATTTTGCGATAATTAATTAAATTAGGATATAGGCTTTCCTCGTGGTACGTTGTGTAGTAGAGACGACTTGTGTGCTCAACACCTTTTGAATTTCTTAGGTGTTGTTGTTGTTGTTGTTTCCGATGAGTTAGTGGATGCTATTTCTCAGGTAGTTAATTTCTTTCTTGCAGGGAAATGTCCGGCTAAGGTGGGAGGATATATATTTAGCGCTCTTTGTACACCACTTGTTAATCCAGGTGGTGGTTGGTATTCAGCGAATTGATGTGGGCACTTTTTCGAAGTGCCTTGTTTCTAAGGTCGAGGATGCTTTGATTGGTCCCTATCTAGAAAACTATTTGAAGGTTTCCCGAAGGTACTCAAGAGGGGGGTGAATTGAGTGCCTATTAAAATTTTTGATTGTGTACTGTTTTAGTAGAGTAGACCAGTTGGACTGGTCTCACAGAGGAATAAGTGTTGAACAATACGTAGAACGATATCGAGCAATAATAATAAAGACACGCAGATTTAACGAGGTTCACCCAACTCTGGGCTACGTCCTCCTACCTTAGTTACTTTTATTAAATCTACTCCAAAAATAACAAAGCAACTCTCACTCACAATGTACGTGAACTCACAAATACAATTGTCACCCCACACTCAACCCAAGTATGCTAGATCGCACTTAAACTCACAAGCACTCGCAACTGAACTCACAATTGCTACCCAATCACCAACCTTTTTGTTGGTGATTCAACACAATGCAAATCTCTCAATTTACTCACTCACTGAGTTTACAAGAGTATATGAACGTTCAAATCTTTTGTGCACTCGTGTGTATGAATTGTACTTGCTTGATTTAGGCTTAAGACTTTGCTCTTTCTTTCTTTCTCTCAAAGATACACCTTTTAAGAACGTGGAGAGAAGATTATTCATGAGTCTATATGCATGGATATTTATAGCCAAAGGCCTAGCACTTACTAGTGATGCAACCCTAGAATATAGGAGATAAATAAAGATATATCTACTCCCTATATTTTAGGAAAGTCCCATAAGATATTATTCCATACAAGATGATATAATATCTTATGTTACRTTAATTGCATRTCAAGTAATTACCATATATCCAAACATATATTCCCACCAGATCATCTTTGAAGTTTCCATAAAATCGTTTTAAGAAAAACTTTCCAAAAAATATTTTTAAGAAAACTTTCCAAAAAATCTTTTCTTGCTCGACAATATGATCCGCGTTGTGAGAACAGTACAACTGTTCTCCTAACTGGTAGGGTTAAATTCAACCAACCAACTGGTTTAGTTGCCTTCAACTCTAAGAGAGAAAGTTCAAAGCCCAATGCCATCAACCAATAATACAAGCACTCAATAAACACATTCATGCACTTATACAACAAAAAGACTTTTTTCTAATCCTAGAACTAATCTTCTTTGTTCTTCAACTTCTCGAAGCTTCCTTGATCTTCATGCTAAGCTTGATCTTCTCGAGTCTTCCTCAAAGGACTTTCTGCTTCAATAGTTGGAATTCTTGTATGCCAAACACAWATAGCAATTTGCACAATATAACTTGTTAGCATACATGTCACTCTCTTTCAAGTGACCAAGAACAGTATCTCAGCTGTTCAGACCKGCTGTATTCATCAGACCAATGTACCTGTTCTTGCAACTGTTTGTCATCACTCAAAACACTAGGGAACTTAACAAATTCCCCCTTTTTAATGATGACAAACCCTGTGAGAAGTTCCTACAAACAACAAGTTATATGCAAATACAACTCTATCTCAATGGGACTATTTTTTGTCTTTTTCAATTTTTCAATTTTATTTTTATTTTTTCGAATCTAAGTGAAGCAACCAACTAACTTGTTTATTTCCTAAGAAAGCAATAAAAACAAACTATCTAGAATCACATTCTAGAATCATCCAGATTTTTATTCAACTCAACTAAATTAAACTACAACTATCCTAAACTGACTCAATCTAAGCTAGACACATGCTTCCAGAACTTCTAATTATTTTCCCCCTTTTGGCATCATTAAGAAGCATTCACAGAATAAGAACATGCACAAGATATCGTTTTCAACCCAAGGGTAGCATCAACTACCAATTCATACCATAATCTGCATAAGCTTGTTAGTTTCACATTTCACAATCCCAAAACAGAATAAACAGGCAGAGCAATAGTTCAGCAGAGTTAATCAAGAACCAAATTACATCAATAAAGTCTTGTAAAATGGCATAGAAAACAGATAATCAAAAGCAGTTCAAAAGATAGGGGGAGGGGAACAGAAGCTAGAACAAATCATCACTCATCATCATCATCCTCTTCGTCCTCCATCTCGTCCTCTGAAGCATCAGGATCAGAACCCTTATCCTCCTCATCATCTTCAAGTTCCTCATCATCATTATCATCATTGTCTTCCTCATCCTGACTTCCATCTGCAGAAGAGTGGGTGGATTCCTCGAGGTCAATCTCTTCGTCTTCTTCAGACTGCTTTGCAACTGATCCCTTAGCAACAGAACCCTGACCAGTAGCAGCAGTAGATGTCTATCCAGTAGCCGCAGAAACAGTAGTCTGAACAGTGGGAGTGGTCTCAACCTTCTGACCAGTACCAACAACTACCTATCTTGTTGTTCCCTCAGCCTTCATCCTAGCAACCCAATTTCTGGTTTCATTCAATTTCTCCTCTAAACTCCCTTGCCTCTCAATGAAGGAAGTGGTCAAGCCATGCACCATAGTCACCAGCATCTCCAATGTTTTATCCTGCTTTTCAATCTTGTCAAACAGTGGAGTGAGATCAGTAGATGTACTGGTCTCCTCTACTTTTCTTTATGTTAGAAGCAGGTTCCTTCTTTTCCTTCTTAATTGGTGAGTCACCAACATTGCACAGTTTGTCTCCCTTGATGTCCAATCCCTTTTGGCGCAGAATTTTCAGAGAGAACTTCTGTGCAGGGATGGTGTCACCACTGAGAGTGTGACCTTCCTTAATCAAGATCCCAMAGATAAGGGACCCATAGGCTAGAGAGTGAGAGGGAGCATTCTTGCAATTCATCATGTGTTCAATAATTAGGGCAGGAAAATTAATTTTCACATTCTTCATCATAAGGTAAATTAGAACCATGTCCATGATCCTAACTGACCCTCTACCCTATGACTTTGGGATCAAAACTTTCTGACAGATTGAATGCAAGATCTTCATGATAGGTTCCCTAAGACTAGTGGTTTTGAACCCTTCCCTAGTCCTAACAACCTTCCCAAACAGAAACTTCATAATCTCATCATGACCTACACCAGCAACAGTAGGCCAACCATCTACACTATACCCAACATAACCATCTCTAGGAACATTCAAAAATTCAGCCAATGAAGAAACAGATACACGCACATCTTTGCCATACACAGTACTAACTAAACTCATATCAGGATATTGAAACAGATTCGCATAAAAATCCTTGACAGGCTCAACATAAGCCTTCTTAACAATCCTAATATGATGCAGCCAGCCCTGAAATTCTAACACTTGTTTCACTTTAAAAACGCAGGAATATCCCAATAACCTTCTTCATAACCACAACTAGATATAACAGCTTTCTTAGAAGACTGAACAGTAGAAGGAGAAGTAGCACTAGTAGAAAAAATCAAATTTGTTGCGGTTGTAAAACGCTTATTTGCTGCATTTTTGCAACCACAYCAAATACCAGAGCAGCAAATGTGAAAAATCACATTTGCTGCAATTTTTATTTTGCAGCAAATAACAACCTTATTTGCTGCAGTTGTATCAATAAAATGCAGCAAATAAGGTTGTCATTTGCTGCATTTTAAAAGTACAACCGCAACAAATAACTACCTTATTTGATGCATTCTATAATCTAACAGCAACAAATAACACATTATTTGCTGCATTTTATACTATGAACCGCAGCAAATTGTAATTTTTATTTTTTTAAAAAAATCAAAAGCTAAATTCCCCATAATCACATTGAAATTGCTACAGTAATGGTCATTATTATTTCATGGTAAATATTAATTAATCCAATAATCTAGCAACAAAAGTTGTATAAAGCCAACATCAAAATTCCAAAAATACAAAATAGTTACATCTCCAATTACTGATCCATCACAATTATACCAAACACTAACACATCACCTACAATCAAAACTTATAATACATCAAAATTTACAATTTATTTACTTGTCACAAATCTATTCATTGATAAATGACCCTCTCTTGGCGAGTTATAAACCTTTCCATGACACATTTCGCAGCCACCTCAGCCTTTGGCTTTCCCACATCTTCAAGCCTGGGCGAGACATAGATTACAATATTTTACTCTGGAAGAATTCAATAAGCACCGCTAACTCGAGAGTTCAACATTCAACCTTCAAGCATCATATGTACAACATGTGCAAAAAATGCCAGTATAATAAGTATCATGTATAGGTCATATAAGTAGAAGATTTACATTTCCATCAATTAATGAAACCCAAACATCTTTTTCAAAAAGAGCCTTGATCCATTTCACTACGAGGCTTTGTACATTGCCCCTTACCTTATCATTCTTTGAACGTCAAAACAGATTAAAGAAAAGCTACATGAAGCCTTGCCATAAAATAAACTTCCAACCCTCTAGTCCTTAGATTTTTATTGCATAAGAACCTAAATAGAGGCCTTAACTGTGCAAAGGTGCAAAGTAGGATATACATAATTCAATTTCACAATAGGCCGGAAGTCAAACATACATGCTGCACAAAAAAAGGTAAAGCACATCACAAATACTCTGCAGGTATAGGAAAATATAGTCTGGAATAGAGGAGGTGGACTAAATGTTCGAAGCAGAGAACATAATGCAGAATACAAGCCAAAGATTCAAGTCATACAAAAGAAGAAATGAKTASAATTCAAGAAATAGCTCRCCCAGTCCCACAAATCACACACTTAGACAATTACACACGAACACACATACACACATCTCCATTCCAGCAAGGGTGGAAGTAAGTGCATGGAGCAAAGTAACATAAAAACGAGGTATTGACTTTCTTTGGAGCAGAATATGTGATGTACATGTATTCTATCAGCAATAAACCATTAACAGAACAGAGAAAAATGCTAAAAAAAATAATCACTAGAAGGTTTTAAAAAAACGCATAAGAGAATCTCAAAGTACCAAAGTTGTCGCCAAAGTTGGTCCACTTTTCAGCGAGAATAGTTTGGTGGTTGTCTGCAATACCAATAACCACAACATGTTTGGTAATTAACCTGATGAGGTGGTGGCACACCCTTAATGACGAGCCTATGATCATCAGTTGATTTCGCAATAACAGACCCAACATCAGATTGCAGCACCAGAATAACAATCCTGACCTTCCGTCGGTACATCAACGGGGCAACCGCACTTGGACTGAAACAACAGTACAGCCCGGCCATTCAGCCCTCAAACACTCATAATGCAAGTTCCCCTCGGTCCCACCCTTCCATGGCAGCTTATCCACGTCACTCCCCCTGATCTCAAGCACTCTTCAGTATGCAACTGCAAATCAAACTCCATCGCCTTCTTCATCCCCTTACACCTCGGGTTCCCGCACCTCCTCAACCCGACCCGAGCATCCATAAATTAACCTAACAATCTAATAGAAATTAATCTCAAATTTCAACACAATTAACAACGTAAATAAAAGAAAAAAAACAAAAATAAAACCTTTGAATACATATATAAAGATTAACAAGTAATACTCTCAAACATAAACATAAATCATAAATCAAGTAGTTATTCCTATTATTATTTTGTTCGTTTGTACTGAGATTGTTTCACAAATTCTATATATGTATATGCAATCACAATTACCAAACTTTCTTTCTCCACATTATTTCTATCCTCTGTCATCAACTTGCATTAACCCACTTTCAAAGGCAATAACTTTTTATCAATCCATTTCAGTGAAATGATTTCACACAAAAAACGACAATCATCTCACAAATAAACAACGATTATCACACAAATCAAATGATATTTTTTCAAAAATAAGGCTTAAAAATTACTAATTTATTAAAAAGATAGTTAAACTAAGCTATAAAACATTAAAAAATATGATTGTAAATTAAAGCAGATTCATAACTTAAAAAAGGCAGAAATTGAAACTTAAAAAACTAAAAATGAAGAAGTTTAAAAGCTCATGAGTACCTAATGCGAATTTTCCCGTTCCCCAACTCGAGCTAAGAGTTGCAATCAGATCTGAGGTCATGAAAGAAAAATTAACTGAAGTGGACTTCTTGTTTCTACCAAATTAATGAAAAAGTTTCGACGGGCTACCTGATTTCGGCGCAATTTCCTCCTAAATATCGAAGGTGACCTAAATTAAGAGAGCTCAAAATGGTGAGAAACCTTGAACAACCCAAAAGTCGTTGACGAAATGGGTCGGGTGTGATGCGGTGGTAGAAGAAAAACGTGGTTAGGGTTTATGTGTGGTGCACTGGTGAATGACGAAGGTGATAATCGAATGATTTTGTGTTTGTTTGATTTTTTTTGCTGGTTAATTGAATGAATTAGGGTTGAGGAAGATGAAGTTCAAAATTTTGGCGAGGGGTTTGGATTAGAATGAAAAGGTAAGAATAATGGGAAGAGGTGGATATTTGCACTTTTAGGCTCCTTATATTACTCTTGGGTCACTAGTATTTGCTGCACTTTTTATATATATGCATCAAATAAGTGCCTAAAATTGAAAACATAGCCTAAAATAATATTATTTGCTACATTTGACCAAAACTGTAGCAAATAAATAGCAACAAATGTGTATTTTTCTACTAGTGTAGCTGTTTTACCTTTAGCAGACCGGGGAACAGGTGCCTTCCTCTTGGTTCCCTTGGGGGTACCAGTGTACTYTTCTYCRTCCTTCATCGCCTTCTCCTTGTCCTCAATCTTGACCATTGACCCTCAAGTGGACTTCCTCAACACAACCCCTGTAACTCAAGCACCCTGAGTAACGGCAACAACCTGAGAGCCAACCTCGACTACTTCATCATCGTCACCATTATCTTCCTCTTCCGCCTGATCCTTTGGAGGCTTTAGAAACTCGAACTCAAGAACCTCAGTAAGATTCTTGGTAGCAGAACCTTGTTCCCCCTCAATGTTCTCAACCTCAACTGGTATTGATACCAAGCTAGGGTTTTGAACTGAGAGAGAAGTAGGAGAAGGTTCCGTGATTTTGGGGTTTGTGGGTTGTGATGGTAATGTAGGTTGAGGTGGTGGTGGAATTGTGGTTTGAGGTGGTGGTGGGGTGATTTGTGGTGGTGGAATCGGTTTTTGTGGTTTCAACTGAAGTTTCAGACTTATCAATCGGAACAGTGACTTCTGATTGAGCAGTGGTTGCTTTCTTTCCTTTCCCCTTACCCTTTCCAGTAGCTTTCTTCCCCATACTAAATTTTTCCGATCAAAAATTTCACGCAAACTGAGGTGATACTTTTAGAGAGAGAGACGAAAGCTTCTGAGAGATGAGTTTTAAATTGTGATGATCAAAGCAGAAAACAAAGAGGGGATATATATATTCAAGCAAACAAGGAGTAAAGGAAAGTGGAAAGCTGGCAGTTAGTAAAGAAGTGAAAGTGCAAAGGGAAATAACTTCCCATAAATACACTAACTTACCATATCCAAGTGGCACGTGCTAATGGGTTCGACCCACTAACTCAGATTTTCGCCAAAAATGCAAAATTTGAACTGCATAAATATCCCCACTAGCAGCAGTTAAGGCCATTCAATTAATTCTTTCCAAAACCATGAGTATTTGGCAAGAACATAAACGTGGCCATCTACTGTTCTCCTGTACTGTTCTATCACCCCAAACAGTTCACCTGTTCTGGGCAACTTAGTTCACTTCACCTGCTTATGCTTCATAATGGTACAAATAAGATCATCAAAGTTATGTGCAATATATACATCTATGAACACTAATCTAGCCAATCATTGGGGGTCAACAAAAAGAAGCCTTTCACCTAAATCTAACTAAACCTAACAAGACTCTTAACCTACAAAAAAGACTCTCTACACAATGGTTTTGTGAAGATATCAGCAAGTTGATCCTCACTCTTATAAAACAACATCTCGACCTTACCTTTTTTCACGTTATCCCTAAGGAAGTGGTGTCTGATCTTAATATACTTTGTCTTGGAGTGCTGCACAGGATTCTTAGAAATGTTAATAGCACTTGTATTATCACAAAATATAGGAACACAATCTAATAATACACAAAAGTCTTTCAACTGACTCTTTATCCACAACAGTTGAGAACAGAAAGCTGCAGCAGCTATGTATAGCTTCTGCTGTGGACAAAGCAACTGTGTTTTGCTTCTTTGAACCCCAAGAAATCAAACATGATCCCAAGAAGTGTGCAATACCTGATGTGCTTTTCCGATCAACAAGATATCCTGCATAGTCTGCATTTGTGTACCCGACCAGTTCAACTATACTACCTCTGGGGTACCACAYACACAAATCAATTGTTCCTACCAAGTACCTGAAAATTCTTCTCACTACTTTCAGATGTGACTCCTTGGGGTTGCTCTGGAATCGAGCACACAACACCACAGAGAACATGATATCAGGTCTGCTAGCTGTGAGGTACAAAAGTGAGCCAATCATACCTCTAAACAGTGTGGCATCCACAGTTATTCCTCTTTCATCTGCGTCCAACTTAGTAGAGGTGGGAATAGATGTATCATATGCCTTACTGTTCTGCATTCCATACTTCTTCAGTAGCTCTTTCAAGTAGTTCTGTTGGTGGATCATTATCCCTTCATCTGTTTTCTTGATCTGCAGCCCAAGGAAGAACCCTAGTTCTCCCATCATGCTCATCTCGAATTCACTCTACATAAGATCAACAAACTCATTACATAGCATCTGATTAGTTGCACCAGACAATATATCATCAACATAAATCTGTACAACAAGTAAACCAATGCCCCTTGTTTTGACAAACAAGGTCTTGTCCACTGTTCCCCTTTTGTAACCATTCTCCATCAGAAAGTTTGACAACCTTTCATACCAAGCCTTAGGAGCTTGCTTAAGACCATACAAAGCCTTGTCCAACTTGTACACATGGTTGGGGAATCAGTGAATCCTCGAGCAGAGGCTGCTCTACAAACACTTCTTCTTTCAAAGTCCCATTCAGAAAAGCTGTCTTAACATCCATCTGAAACAATTTGAAATTCATGTGAACAACAAAAGCAACAATATTCTTATGGCTTCAAGTCTTGCAACTGGTGCAAAGGTCTCATCATAATCATGTCCTTGCTGATTGTAACTTGCACAACAACCTAACTTTATTTCGGACTATTGTAGCTAGGTCATCCAATTTGTTTCTGAAGACCGCATCGAGTACCTATTACTTTCTACCTCTGGTCTAGGCCAAGATGCCAAACACTGTTCCTCTGGAACTGGTTTAACTCATCTTGCATAGCCAAGACCCAATCAGGATAGACAGTGCATTTTATAGTCTGTTGGTTTCACACAGACAGAAAAGAGTAAAATGCACTAAAGTTTTGATAAATAGACCTCCTAGTTGAATACCCTATTAATATACTCAAAATCAATTAGTAGGATGGGAGTGATTTTTAATACTTTAAACAAACCTGTACAATTGCATTATCTCAGCATTACCCTAGGCATATGTTCCCCTCAACGATGATTCTCTTGATTTTTTGAGGAACTTAGTATGCAAAGTGGTTTGCTGGTCACTACTGATTCTCATTGACCATGGGGTCAACCTGATTGTTGTTGGTTCCCTGAGTTAGTTGCCTGTTCACTGTCTTCATGTAGATTTTCTCTACAATTCATCTTCAAATGTATTACCAGACTCTCCATCATCAATTGGTGGTGGACTAGTAGGTGAGTCTGGTTCCCTTAACTGTGCATCATCTCGACCAGTGAACTATTCTCCCGTGAAATCCAATAAGCCTATAATATCATCATTTGTAACATGTGGTATCTCAGAGAACATGTTATATTCATCTAAAATCACATGGACACTCTCCTCTATACACAAGGTCCTCATGTTAAAGACCTTGTATGCCTTACTCTGTGTGGAGTATCCAAGAAAGATTGCCTCATTATTCCTAGGGTCGAACTTATCCAATTGTTCCTTCCCATTGTTATGCACATAACACTTACAACCAAATATTCTCAAGTGTGTAATGTTGGGTTTTCTACCCCTTAGGAGTTCATAAGGTGTCTTCTTCAGAATGGGACGAAGCAATGCTCTGTTTAGAATGTAGCATGCTGTGCTTATTGCTTCTCCCCAAAAGCTCTTAGGGAGACCACTTTCAATGAGCATTGTTTTGGCCATCTCCTCTAAGGTTCTGTTCTTCCTTTCCACCACTCCATTCTGTTGTGGAGTTCTTGGAGCTGAAAAGTTGTGACTTACWCCATTGTCCCTGCAGTAGTTATTAAAACTTGCATTCTCAAATTCAGTACCATGATCAGATCTTACTCCAACCAGTGAACAATTCAACTGGTTCTGCAACTGTTTTACTAACACCTCGAACTTCTCAAAGGTCTCATCTTTGGAAGACAAGAATAGAGTCCAAGTGTACCTAGAGTAGTCATCAACTATAACACATACATACATGTATCCGCTCCTGCTCTGCACAAGCATAGCACCACACAAATCTATGTGGATCAGTTTAAGTGGGCTGCTTGTACTGACCTCTCTTTGGCTTAAAAGATGARTTGACATGCTTTCCTTTGGCACACTCTGAACATACCCTATCCACCACATACTTAATGTCTGGCAAGCCAACCACTAAGTCATGGGTTTCGAGTTTGTTCAGAAGTGTAAGACTAGCATGCCCAAACCTTTCATGCCATAGCCACTAATTCTTTTCAGCAACTGCACTCAAACAAATGGACTTGTCCTTGGGGATTTGATCCAAGTATGTGATGTAAACATCCTCAAACCTAGTTCCTTGGCAGACCAGTTCATCTGTTTGAGTGTTAACTATGTGACAAAGATCAGCTTGAAACTCGACTCTATGGCCTTTGTCACACAGTTGAGATATGCTCAACAGATTATGCTGCAAGCCCTCAACATAATATACATTATGAATAGCTTGGGAAAGAGACTTACCAACCTTGCCTAGGCCAACAATAGTACCCTTACTGTTGTCTCCAAATGTGACTCTTCCCCTATCATAGGCTGCAAGTGAGAGAAACTGTTCTTTATGTCCTGACATGTGTCTTGAGCAGCCACTATCCAAGTACCAGTAGGTATCTCCTCTCACTTTAGCCTGCAAAAGCAAGTCAAACATTAGGTTTGGGAACCCAATCAGGATTGGGTCCCAATTCATCACCACTGGTCTGCTTTCTGTCCTTCCTAACCCAAACCATCTTAACATGTTTACTGTTCTTGCTTTTGCTTCTCCTCTTATGAATACATTCATCAATTTTTTGTCCACCCTTACCACAGAAAATGCACACATGCATATCTTTGGCAGACACATACTTACCTTTCTTGTATTCTTGAACCCATGTAGTGTCTCTAGGTGACCACTTGGAATTGTTCCTCCCAGCAGTATACCCTAGACCAGTACGACTACTGTTTCCCTGAACAGACACTATATGATCTAGATTGCTKCGGGCAGTCAGTAGTTTGTCAACATGATTTTGACTCTTTTCAAGCTCTTTGTCTCTGGTTTCAAGCATTTTCAATAAAAACACATTCCGTTAATCCATAGATTTATGATCAATTTTCAAAATCCATTTTAAGGCTTGAAACCGCAGACTCATTATTCACATTGACAGAACTGTCCTGCTTACTGTAGACACCTAAAAATGTCTCCCCAAAAGAGTAATCAGTGATGAAACATACCGCGTCTCGCGATTGTTTCGACTTAGAAAAGATGCTAAGATGCTTTGAACTCACAAAAGTGGAAATACGTGAGGTTATACTCGGAACTATGACAAATGGACAAATAAAAGGGGCAAAACATTTTCTTTATTTATTTTAATTAATTTTCTATTTTTAGGTTTTCTTTTCTGTTTGTAGGATTTTTTAAAATAATTTATAATTGGTGATCTCCATAATTCCACTTTCATCACACTCCTCACATTTTTCTGAGCTCACAGTATTTTAAGATATTTTTCTGATTCTTTATTTTCTATGATTTTTCAAGTTTTATACGCAGAAAAAGAAAAAATACAAAATAACACAAAAATACCCGGAAATTAATTTCAACTACGTAACTCTAGAACATCACGAATTTCTTGGAGGGCAAGGGTGTTAGGTGCGTCGAATCAAAGCGAATCACACGTATTAATGGAAAATAAAATCGAGGAAATAAAAAAAAATACCGGAGAATATATACGCAGACATGCGTATATAACGCAGCTCTCCTGCGTATATAGCAGGTCCCCTGCGTAATATACGCAGGGTTTTTCTCCTCATTTTTCCTCGCGCCTAAAAAATACGTGCCTTGCTCATTCCGAAAGACACACGATTTTTCACACACTCTATTCTCTCTCTCTCTCTGTCTTAACTCGCATATCTCTCTCTCACTCTCTCAAACACTCTAAACACATTCGTTCTTGAGTTCAAAGCATCGATTCTGTTTCGATTCAACAAGCAATAACAAGGTTTATTTCTGAGATTACTCGCCATTAAACATACTCCTTTTTCAATCTAATTAATAACTATTACGAGTTTCGATCTAATTAACAACATGTAGAAACTCACTATTTGATTGTTCCATGTAAATATGTAGGATTGTCATTAACGTTTTCAATGTTTTTCATTGTTTTTTGTTCCTTTTTTATTTCATTGTCATTATTATTATCACTTGTCAATACTAACGATTTCTTATCCTTGTATAGCGATTCAAGGCGGAAGGTTCATTTCGCTCGTCTTTTATTACGAACTAACATTTGTTTTGTTTGTCCTTGTATAGCGATCCAAGGCGGAAGATTCGTTTCGCTCGTTTTTTATTACGAACTAACATTTGTTTTGTTTGCAGATTCAGGGTAAGATTGGTTTGTATATATGTTTTGAAGTTCATATACTTCGCATTGTCATTGTTGTATCATTTGTATATATTTTGCTAAACAAAGACCGGAAATTATGTGAATCACTTTAAAATCAGATTAACTATGGACAACCGGTTTTTAGGCACCGTTTTAACTTGATTAATGCAAAGTGGTCACAATTTCTAGGTTAGGTAGTCTCTTGTGCATAATAGAAACACACTTTCATAGTAATCTTTAGGGTTAGTACGCTTCTAAGGTGCTAAAATGTAAGTTATGTGCATTCAATAATCGTGATGAATGGAATTGCAATGAGACCGAGTAGAGGCCGCTACATGCGGGCGAATTGGGTTACAGATCTGATTCGTACCATGTCCCCGAACCCACGAACTGGTTACTGGATCAGAACGTGGGGCCATTAATTTGGCACCAACGTTTCGGGCGTCCGTGAATAACCTTTATAGGCACGGTGGTGACTCCCCTTACTCGATAACACTACCCCAACGCACTCACGTGCGGGTTCCGTGGCTCAAGCCCACGCAAAGCACCTCGATGTAGTACCAAGCCGCGCGCCCGCTATACGCGAGGGCGCGGCCCACGTCCTACAATTTGGCGACTTCACTGGGGATAATCACCGTTAGGTGAAGTGGACAGACTTGAAAAGTCTCGTAATTCCATCATCACGTTTATTGAATTTTGTTGCATTTTGCATGTGACCCCGCGCATAAGGTCACAACTCAGGCACCTTGGTCTCGATATGGGCATGTTCTATGCTCGAGACTACCATAAGGGGGGATACTACCTTGGCTGCATGTGGTTAATTGATCGCATGGCTAAGGCAAGTCCTATCCCGCCCATGCCGTGTGTGCACGTGTTACTGATGCGTGTGCATAAGGGGTATCTTGGCCATACATCGCTAATTGCAAGTGGTGAAAACTGGACCAAGCTCTGCCCTTAGGCGTGGTACACTCTCTGACTTAACCTAGACCGACCATAGTTGACTTGTCATCACGTGTCTTGTATATATGTGCATGTATGGGTCCTAGCCATTGTACAGTTCTAGACCTTAACACAACACTTTCATATAGTCCATGGTCATCTTTTAGTTCACATCATGCATTTCATAGCCCATAGTGACTTTAGTTGACCTCTACCTTAGTCTGTGACCATAGTTCACTAGGACTTTGTCCTTCAAACTTTCGACCTTAGTCCACACAGACTTTGACCTAGGTCTTGACCCTTGACCATTAGAGTCCACATAGACTCTGACCTTAGGTCTTGACCCTTGACTACTAGGGTAGGCACAGACTTTGACCTTAGACGTTGACTTTAGACTCACATTAGGATTGACCTTACCTTCAGCCAACATAGGCTCGACCTCTAGGCATGACCCTAACCACTTAGGACATGTGCATACATTCTCACGTCATTTGGTGCCCTTTCAAAAAAAAAAAAAAAAAAAAAGCAAAAAAAAAAAAAAAAAAAAAAAAAAAAAAAAAAAAAAAAAATTCAAAAAACGAAAGGGCACCTTGCATTCATACATTCATTCTAGGAAAGATGACCATGGAATTAGGACATGCATTTGCATCTGCATCCATATGTTCAATAATGACCAAGGGAGTTCACTAAGGGTTTATTTCTTTTTGAAACAGGGTGAAGTCGTCTCCATAGCCCTTGCTCGACCCGAAGAGTTTGAGCCCTAAGCCCAACCTAACCTTCCTCCAACCTTCATTACCCATTAGCCTTAACACCACAAAATGGCCTCCCAACAAGAAAAGCTCCAAAAGCTTGCCGAGCAAGTTCAACAGCTTGAAGCTAAGATCAAGGAGTTGACCTCGAGCTCTTCCTTGGACAAGCTGTTTGAAAAGGCAATCCAAAAAGCCATAGACCCAACCTTTTACCAAAACCAACCTCCTCTTGATCCCAACCTTTCAACCAAACTGCCAAAGGATTTCTCAGCCGAAGACATACCCAAGTTCAAGCCGATTGATGACCCTCGATTCCATATAAAGGGATTTAAGACCACCATGGCACTTAAAGGGATTGACTCTGCCTTGTTTCCAATGGTCTTTCCCCTTTCCTTGGAACCGATATGTCAGAAGTGGTTCTTTTCACTTCCTGAGAAAGAAATAGCTACTTGGGAAGACATCATCCACGCATTCATGGCAAGATACAAGGGTAACATTCAGACCCAAACATCCTTCCGAGAGCTTGAAATCCTTAAGCAGGAAGAGAACGAGGGGTTCACTACCTATCTGACTAGATGGAGAGGAGTTGCTGCCACCCTAGTCTCCGCTCCTACTGAAGAAGAGATGGTCAAGACCTTCATTTCTGGCCTCCAGCCAGAATACAAAGATCATCTCAAGTATCGAGGCCTTACCACATTCGCAAAGGTCTACGACATTGGAGTGGACATAGAGGATGATCTTCTTCGATTTGCATGAGTCAGTTGGAGTCTTAGCTTTAGGATCGAGTCGGAGAGTCCCTTTCCCTAGACTATGTATCATTTCTTTTTCCATTTCGGTCTATGTCATTAGGTTTAGGATCAAATTCTGCAATTAGCCTCTATGTAATAAATTCTTTTGTTAATAAAAGTTTCTTTTTTCTCATTTTCTTTAGCCTCCATATAGTTTGTGCTTCTAACTTTAATGGAATCAAATCAATAATCGACCTCACACTACAATGGACATTGCCAAGAGAGGCCTTCTTTCATAGCTCCACAAAATAACCTCTTCCTTCCATTCCCTTCGTCACATCAAGTCAAAATCCCTTGCAACCCTTTGAGCCATAAACACTATCATTCAGCCTATCTTTCTTTCATCACCCACATCTACCTAACCCTTTGGACCAAACGGTGCGTAGGAAAAGACATGTGCAAAAGAAAAAAAAGAAAAGAATAGCAAAAAGAGCAAAAAATCAAAGTTCAAATGCAAATCAATGCCAAAATCCAATGCAAATCCAAAGTTCAAAGCCCAATTCAAACAAAAAGCAAAAGTCTAAAAAGCACACTGCGCACCGTGGGTCACTCCATGATCATCGAGCCTTTTTCAACCCTCAAACCACAACCTCACATTACAACCACAAAAGCCCTCTCACACGAGGCATTGTCCAAATCATCAACAAGAACTACGACGGTCTGATTCCAAAAGGATACGTAGGAAGCCTCTTCTCGAGGTCCGACCCAAGAATTCAATAACATTCTGAGGTCCATTCTCTCATATAGTTTGATTCTCTTAAGGCCAGTAGCACAAATTCCTAGTGTAGCACCCGACATAGACTCGAGCTTGAACCAACATCATCTAGCCAACCACATCAATTCCCCATTTACTTACCCTTAGTCACAAATTTTAGCCTTGTCTTTTCTTGAACCTTTAGCCTATTCTTTCATACACCTTAAGGGGCTCTCCTCAACTCTTCCTTAGGCTATCTCTCTGTAGCAGTCATCAGGCATCCTCCTCAAAGCATCGCATTGCAGCATTTCCTCCATGTTCTCTCCTCATGCAGCATTCAGCTCAAGTTACTGATTTGGGCAAATCAAAATCACATCCCAGTACCTCATCCCTTACCAATTACTGCCACAAAAGGCTAAGCCAAGACCCATGACTCCACAAAATTCACTAGCCTTACCTTACTCCATCAGCCATTGCCCCAACCTCGATCAAACTGGGGGCTCATCCACTAAATTAACCATCAACACCACAAATTAAGCCATTCCCACACACCCAAACCCCATGGGTTGGGGGCTCACTTGCAATCACAAGCATCGCCTTTGCTCGAATGGGGGCTTGAGACGGCTCCATCCCGCAATCCAAAAGCATCTTACCATTAGTCAATTTCCTTGGTCATTTCATGCATTAGATCTAAGAATAGACTTGCATTACACATATAGCCATTGCAAACACTTCATAAGCATCATCATCATTGAGCATACAAACATCATCATGCATATGCATCCTGCACAAACACATTACATTGCACATTACACATTGCACCACCTCAACACGAGGCTAGGGCCCATCTTACATACAGTTGCCTTCACACGCCTATACGGCATTCATCGCTATACGCGATTGTTGTTACACGCAACATTCTTCCCGAAAAGCCAAGGTCTGCCGTAGGGAAGGTTTCCTGAGGAACGAGGCGCTTCTGAAGGAATTCATATCACAGCCTATACGGCATTCATCGCTATACGCGATTGTTGCTCCACGCAACATTCTTCCCGAAAAGCCAAGGTCAGCCGTAGGGAAGGTTTCCTGAGGAACGAGGCGCTTCCAAAGGAATTCATATCATCACTCACACGGCTATACGGCATTCATCGCTATACGCGATTGTTGCTACACGCAACTTTCCCCGAAAAGCCAAGGTCAGCCGTAGGGGAACTTTCCGAAGGAACGAGGCGCTTCCGACGGAACTTACATTACGTCTTCCCGAAAAGCCAAGGTCAGCCGTAGGGAAGGCATCATACATCACAACTCTCCCCGAAAAGCCAAGGTCAGCCGTAGGGGAACTTTCCGAAGGAACGAGGCGCTTCCGACGGAACTTGCATTACTCCTTCCCGAAAAGCCAAGGTCAGCCGTAGGGAAGGCATCTACATCATTTTTCTTTTCCCGAAAAGCCAAGGTCAGCCGTAGGGAAAAGCTACCTGAGGAACGAGGCGCTTCCGAAGGTATTCATCACCTCATTTTCTCCTGAAAAGCCAAGGTCAGCCGTAGGGAGAAAGCAGCCCGAGGATCCAGGCGCTTCCAAGGGCATAAAACCGCATGGGGCGCGGTAACAGGTAAAACTAACCTTTGTTTTGCAGGTACCGGCGAAAAAGGGTGACTCACGGTCGCAGAACGTCTTGAGTTGCTCTCCGTCCCGAATCAAATACTTTGACTTTCGTCTTACGAGACGTTCGTCTCTTCAGACTCAGTCAAAGTGGGGGCTTCTTTACAGCTCCTTTACACATCTTCGGGTTTTGGAATTTTCTCCCGCACCAGAAATTCCATATATGCACGCCTCGGGTCTACGATTTCTCCCGCTACAGAAATCCAGCACAAACATCTTTCGGGTCTACGATTTCTCCCGCTACAGAAATCCAGCACAACCATCTTTTGGGTCTTATGATTTCTCCCGCTACAGAAATCTCAAGCAATTACATCTTCGGGTCTTGGAATCTTCTCCCGCTACAGAAGTTCCGTCAGCACATCTTCGGGTCTTGGAATCTTCTCCCGCTACAGAAGTTCCGCCAGCACATCTTCGGGTCTTGGAAATTTCTCCCGCTACAGAAGTTCCGTCAGCATCTCTCGGGTTTTTGGAATCTTCTCCCGCTCAAGAAGTTCCGCGCACTCTTCCGGGTTTTGGAGTTTGCTCCTGCAACAAAAATTCCAAGGCAAGCAAATCAGACCGCACGGGACACGGCTACAGGTAAAACTAACCTTTGTTTTGCAGGTACCGGCGAAAAAGGGTGACTCAGGGTCGCAGAACGTCTTGAGTTGCTCTCCGTCCCGAATCGAATACTTTGACTTTCTTCTTACGAGACTATCGTCTCTCCAGACTCAGTCAAAGTGGGGGCTTCTGTAGACACCTAAAAGTGTCTCCCCAAAAGAGTAATCAGTGATGAAACATACCGCGTCTCGCGATTGTTTCGACTTAGAAAAGATGCTTTGAACTCACAGAAGTTGAAAATACGTGGGGTCATACTCGGAACTATTGAGCAAAGGACAAATAAAAGGGGCAAAAACATTTTCTTTTATTTATTTTAATTATTTTCTATTTTTAGGTTTTCTTTTCTATTTTTAGGATTTTTTAAAATAATTTATATTGGTGATCTCCATATTTCATCACACTCTTCACATTTTTCTGAGCTCACCAGTATTTTTAGATTATTTTTCTGATTTTTCTACATTTTTCTATGATTTTTATAATTTTTTATACGCAGAAAATACAAAAAAATACAAAATACACAAAAAATACTCCGGAAATACGTGGAACCTTCT
>SNQN01007483.1:5338-16309 GCA_008642245.1 Bassia scoparia | reverse complement strand
GGTCTCAGTCGCTAGATCTAGGCTCTGTTGGACAATAAATAAGCAATTAAGTCGGCTCTACAGATTGATTACATGAGAAAATAAATGGAGTTTAATTAATTGGCCAAGTCAAAATATGCATCACCAAAATTATCGTAATATTATTCATCTAGATCCCTTTTCCTAGAATTAAACTACCTACACAATATTGCAGCAAACTTAACTAAAAAAGTGATTGTGGGAAGACTAATGTTAAAAAATAATCATAACTTAAAGACATAAAGAGAGAATAGTTATGGAATGATTATCAAGTACCGCTAGATGAGATAATGATGACATGATTTCCTTTATTGATTTGCAAATTATATTAAAATCTAATGATTTCGGTTCTTGAGAGTATTCAATAAAATAAAACTAAAGTTGAATTTGAATGGAACAAAGATTGTTACAAAAATAGGATTTTGCCCCTTTAATCTCCCTAAAATACTAGAAACGAGCCCTTGATATCCTATTTAATATCCCTTAGTCATAAACTAGTCAAAAAGAAGATATAATATTCAGGTAAAATCGCAGGTTGACAGAATGGCCGTTCAAACACAACGGTCGGTGAAGTCACATTCCCCGCGGTAGTTTACTAGTCAATTTTCAAAGCCATAATTTGAATTCTAGGTGCTCCGATTATGTCTTACTGACCTATGTTTGAAGCGCTTGATTTAGTTTCTAACATAATTAGAATGCATGAATCCGAAGTGCCAAAATGAGTTGTAAAGTGTGGAATGTGTCAATTTAATGCTTCGCGACATATTGTTTCCTCGTCGTTCAAATCAACTTATATGGCCACTTCTCCTAAAGCCACAGAGCTCTCAAATGGTCAAACATCCAATCAATGAAACGAATCTAAAACATCATTAAAACACTAAACAACACATTGTCAGCAAAATGCCTATTCTGCCCAGAAACCGTAAACGACAGACAGAGAAGTCGGGAGAAACATCATATAAAATTACACATCAGTTGTGACCATTTTATGCGTTGTATTTCTAGTTGACAATGATAAATTATGGGTGTATAACTAAAATGTCTCCAAAGCGAAGTAATCAGTGATGAAACATCGCGTCTCTCGCATTGTACTTAGAAAAGATGCTTTTGAACTCCGGAAGTTGGAAATAAGTGGGTCTAACTCGGAACTGTTGAGAAAGGACAAGCAAAATGTGGCAAAACATTTTCTTCTTATTTGTTTATTTTCTATTTTTGGTTTTTTTCTATTTTAGGATTTTTTATAATTTATATTGGTGATTTCAAATTTCCATTTTCTCACACCTTTCACATTTTTTTCGAGCTCACCAGTATTTTTTAGATTAATTTTTTGATTTTTCTCTTCACATTTTTCTATTTTTTATAACAGGTTTTATACAGCTGGAAAATACCAAAAAATAAATACGCAAAAAATACTCCGGAAAATACGTGGAACTTCTAGAATTATAGAAGTCGCTTTTTGGAGGCAAGGGTGTCTGTGCGTCGAATCAAGGGAAATCACGAAAAATAAATCGGTGAGAAAAAAATTATTCGAGGTTTTGAAAAAATTATTATATAGCATGGGGAGACGTATATACGCAGAGGCTGCGTATATACGTGCCTCTCGGTATATACGCAGGACATTGCGTATACGCAGATCGCATATATAACCAGCACACACTACGTATGATACGCAGGCTACCTGCAGTATATAACGCATCCTCTGCGTTATATCGCAGGGTTCTTCTCTGTTTTTTGCTCCGTGCTCTATAAATACACCTTGCTGGTCCAGTCGGGCACAAGAATTCGAGATACGTTACTCTCTCATCTCTCATCTCCTTCAACATCTAAAACATTCAGTATTTTAAATTTAAGCATCGATTCTCTTTCGAATCAACAAGACGGATAAGAGGTTTACGTCTGAGATTACTGCACTAAACATACTACTTTTCAACTGTATATTATAACTTCAGATTTTTTTGATCTAATTTATAAACTGTAGAAACTAATTTTAATCGTTCCTGATGTTAAAGTTATGTTGAGCGAGTATCTTCTTAATGTTTTTCAATGTTTCAGGTTTTGTGTTTCATTCTTTATCATTTCTTATTTATTATTCCTTGTCGATATTCTACAATTTCTTATTCTTTATAGGCGATTAAGCGCGAAGATTTCATTGGCTCGTGTTTATCATGACAACATTGATTTCACATTTTGTTTATGGTAGCGATTCAAGGAGAAGGGACTAGTTTGTCGTTTCGGTTTTTTAGCAAACTACCTTTGTTTTATTTTCAGAGATCGATGTATTTTTTGGGTAAAGTGAGGTTTTATATTTATTTCTTGAAGTATATGCTTCATATTTATTGCTTGTTTAACTTTGTATATTTTTGCTTAACAGAAACCGGGAAATTATGTGAATACCTTTAATCGATTTAACTATGGAAACGGTTTTTAGGCACTCGTTTTAACTCATTGTGTTGGTCAAATTAATATTTCAAGACTGGTCCACCCAATCCATTCTAGTGTGTTTTGGTATGTCTTTAGTGCATAATTTAGAGAACATACTTTCTAGTTTTATTTTAGGGTTAGTACGCTTCTAAGGGTGCAAAAAAGTAAGTTATGTGCATTCAATATCGTGACTGAATGGAATTGCAATGAGACCGAGTAGAGGCCGCTGCATGCGGGAATTGGTTTACAGATCTGATTGTACCATGTCCGAACCCACGACGAGTTATCTTGATTGGACGGGGCCATTGTTTTGGCACAACGGTTTCGGGCGGTCCGAGAAATAACTTTCCTACATGGTGGCGGACTCCCTTACTCGACAACACTACTCCACGCACTCAGTGCGGGATCGTGGCTCAAGCCCACGCACAAGCACCTCGATGTAGTCCAGTGCGCGCGCCGTATACGCAGAGGGCGGGGCCCCGTCCTACACTACATTGGCGCTTCACGGGGAATAGATACGTTAGGTGAAGTGGACAGTTACTTGAATTAGTCCGTAAATTTAATCATCATGTTTATTGATTGTTGCACTTTGCATGTGCTTGAAGGTCACAATTAGGCAACCTTGGTTCAATACTGGGCATGTTTAATGCTCGAACTACATAAGGGGGGAAACATTGGTGCATGTTGTTAATGATGCATGGTGGCCAGTCCTATCCGTCTCCATGCCCGTGTGTGACGTGTTACTTGATGCGTGTGATAGAGTTTTGGCATGATGAAATGCTATTGTAGTGGTGAAAACTGGACCAGCTCTACTTTTATATATATGGCATTGGTAATTTTTGGACTTAACCCAGCCAGACCGCAGTACTCCTAGAACTGGCTAGGCTGGTTTGAACTCAATGCATCAGTTGCGTGGTTACATTGAGTGATATGTGACTTAGGACTTAGCCTTGACGTATTGGACTTAACGCATAAATACATATAGATATGACGTCTTTAGTTAGACAAGGATTCAACATACATTGCATATTCACCAGCATCATTTTGTAAAACGGTATCTTTTTCACGAAAAAAAATAAATAATAAATATAATAAAAATCAGGGGAAAAGGATGACGCATGCATTCATATTTTGCATTAGGATCATGCATATAGGAAACGTCATGTTAGGTCATGCATGAGTCTTTGAGTCAAGTGAGCATCAATTAATTGTGTCTTGTTACTGTATTGCAGAATTCACATGAGTCCTGAGCCCGTGGGACTCTTCGAAGGCTAATCAAGGCTTGTTGCGATGAGCAAGTCGTCAGATCACCATCATCCTCCGAAGAGGCAAACTTTCAGAGTCCACAAGTTCTAGATATCTCAATCATTCACATGAGCGACGAGCACGTTAGGCAAGATGGATGAGCCTCGCTGACACCTAGTGGCAAACTTAGCAAGATCGGTGGAAATCTCGCGCAACTTTTTTCTGCGCCCATGCTAAGAAATGGAGAAAATGTTCAAAGGCACTTGGATGGGGCAGACTTACTAATGAAATACTGACATAAGAGATCTCCTGATCCCAACTCTGACAAGTTTTCGGCCAATGCATCTCCTCAATTCAGCTACTGACGATACCCAGTTTCCATCTCAGGGCTTTGGCCTTAGTCTCTCAGGGGGTCGACTCTGCTTCTACCGAAGGTTTCCCACTCTCAGTTGCACCTGTGGGCAGAAATGGTTATTCTCCTTGTTGGCAGGAGACGAAACTTGGAGATGTGGCTTGCTTTTATGACTCGTTACAAGGGGAACATCAAACTAAACCGCTTCTCGTGAACTTGAAATTTCTGAACAAGGCGAGAAAGGGGATTTATGCATCCTCTCTGGTGGAAAGAGGGCTGCTGCACAACTGGTTCAGTGCTCCCTGAAGTTTGAAAATGGTGAAGTTTTCAATATTAACTTTGCACCAAGAATACAACCAAAAAAATCATTTCAGCTATTTGGGCTAGATATTTCGATAAGGTTAAGCACAATGGTATTGCCATTGAGGATGATTATGAAGAAAACAGTTCTAGCAATAAAAACGAAATGGGAACGACAACAAAAGACAATTGGTTTCAAACAATGTTCTATGCATCTGCAAAGCTCCTTGGTTTCCCCAAGCGAATCAAAGGTTATTATCTCTAGGCGTGAATATTCATTGGGGTAAATGATTATACCCAGCGTTTGGCGACTTAGAACACAGGAAAGATAACCTATGGTCCCTTCCGACTGATCCAGAGAAGCGATCACTAAATGGGACCTCGAGTCTGCAATACATCAAGCGCAGGGTCACACAACTGAAGAGGTGTAACTAAAGGATGGTGATCCAAGAATGTAGAAGATGGAAGGCTCACTTCCACAGGTGGAAAAAAGCCGAACATCACGTCACCCCCTTAATGACTCTCTATCGATTTCTGTCGATGTAGGAAACGCTTTTGACCCTACTGTCTCATTATCCAGTGGGTAGCTGTAATGTCACTCTATCTTCATGACATTCTGTAATTGGTTAGGGACAGCGAGATGAGACGACTTACTATTGAAGGCGTCGGACTATCAAGCATGACTGGAGAGATCTGAAGAAGAATTCCAGGAATAAGGAATCCTCAAGGCCAGAGAGTGCTGTTCACAAGGAGTGGGCGTGTTTTCCTAGGACGCATGCACGTGACATGTTCTACTAATCATCACACAAGAGTGAATCAATACACTCAAGCAATCTTAAGAAAACAAGGCGAACTGAACGTTTGGCAATCTGATCGTCACCTCGAGAGTCCACCGTGAGGCTCTCCTCAAACTCTACTGGAGATCCATGTTCTCGAGGAGATCAATCCTGAAGGGTTTGGTGTAGACCCTGAAAATGTGTCTCGGTCTCACACAATGAGTAATTCCGTGATGAAACATACTGGTCTCCGCGTTTTGTTTCAATCAGAAAGATGCTTGATCATAAATTTAGTTGGATAGCAAAGTGTACTCGGAATATGAGCAAAAGTCAAAGGAAAGGCAAAAACTATATTTCTTCGGTTTTTCAAGGTTTCAAAGGTTTCAAAAGGTTTTTCAAAGGCGATTCTATGCTTTTTGATGTCAATTGATGTCGAACACATTTTCTGAATTCCGCCAGTTTGTTAAATTATTTTTCTGAATTTTTCTATGATTTTATGAATTTCTGGAATTTTAAATTACGCAGATAGGCAGACAATAACACGAAAATTAGAAAATACTCCGGAAATGTGGAACTTCTAGAAGCATTCTAGAACTCTTGCTGGAGAGCAAGGTGTTAGGTGCGTTGAATCATAGGGAAATCAGAATAAACGGAGGAAATCAAAATATTTGAGTTTTGGAAAATATATACGAACATGGAGCGTAATAAAAACGCAGTGTTGAGGATATCGCTCATAAGGTAGCGTAAATAAGCTCAACAGGAGCTGTATATATACGCTCAATATATAACAACAGAGCATGTTTGACGAAATTTCCAAAAATTATGGATAGAAAGCAGGTATTATTACGCTGGTAGTATACGACGTAATATCTACGCTGGAAGCAGCGTATTAACGTGGCTCATATCAGCGTATTCGAGGGTTATTTGTCTCGAAATTTTGCCTTTGCTATAAATAATGTGCCTTGCGCAGTCGCGGGGCACGCTTTCACGTTTCATACTTTCAACGATTTCATTACACGGCATATACTCTCCTCTATTTCTATCTCCGAAAACACTTTTAAAATCATACATGTTGTTTTAATTCAAAGCATGATTCTCTTGCGAATCAACAAGCGATAAAGGTTTGAATTCTGGAGATTACTCCAATATTCTTTCATTTTCTTTTATGATTGATAAGCCATTGTTTGAGTTTTTAATATAATTAAGCTAATGTAGAACTTCACTTTTTAACTTGTTTATGGTAAATATGGTAGGTTTTTCACTTTGTTTCAAGGTTTTTTTTATTGGTTTTGGTTTTCATTTCATTATTATATTCATTGTCAAATACTAAATAATCTTATTTCTTGTATGCAATTGAAGGCGAAAGGATCCATTTGCGCTGCGGTTTTATCAAGGACTAACCATATTTTCTTTGTTTTCATGGTTAGCGATTCAAGGCAAGAGATTTCGTCATTGCGTTTTAACTAAACGAACGAACTTGTGTTTTCTCTTTGCAGATTTAGGGGTAATGATGAGTTTTTGCATATACTTTGAATTTAATGCAGGAAAAAACTTCATTTGTTGCATATTGTAATTATTGTCATTGTGTTGTAATTTTGTATATGTGCTAAACACAGAAGGAATTCCCGTGAATCATTTAATCAGTTAAAAAACTATGGACACCTTTTTAGCACCGTTTTAACATGATTAATAAGATGTAAATTTTCTAGGTAGTAGTCGCTTGTGAGTAATAGTAACCACTTTCATGTAATAGGGGTTAGTTCGCTTCTAAGGTGCTATAAAAAACGTAAGTTATGTGCATTCAATAATCTGATTAATGGAATTACAATGAGACCGAATAGAGGCGCTACATCGGGAATGGGTTCGATCTGATTCGTACATGGTCCGAACCCGACTGGTATTGATTGGACGTGGGGCATTGTTTTGGCACAACGTTTCGGCGTCCGTGAATACCTTTCAGGCAGGTGCCGCATCCCTACTTGACAACCACTACCCACCCTCACGTGCGGGATGTCGTGGCTCAAGCCACGCAAAAGACTCGATGTAGTACAAGCGCGCGCCCGTATACGCTGAGGGGGGGCGCACGTCCTACAATTTGCGACTTACTGGGCGATATCAGTTAGGTGAAGTGACAGCTTGAAAAGTCTCGTGATTCCATATATGTTTTCTTGAATTTGTTGGCATTTTGCATGTGACTTCGCATAAGGTACAACTTAGGACCTTGGGTCTATAGGCAGTTCATTGGCTCGAGACTCATAAGGGGGGAAACTCTTGGTGCAGTGGTGACTTGATCGCATGGCTGGACAGTCTATCCGCCATGCCGTGTGTTGCAGTGTTACTGATGCGTGTGCATAAGAGTATTTGGCCATACATCCGCTATGGTGCTAGTGGTGAAACTGGACCAAGCTCTACTTTTAGCCATGGTACATCTTTAGGCTAACCCAGCCGACCATCAGTATCTAGAACTGGACCCTAGGTTCTTTGAACTATAAATAAGTTGTGTGGGTTACTTTGAAGTGCAATATGTGATTAGGCACTTTAGCTCTTGGTCATATTAGACTTTTAACATGAACATCGCATAGCATATAGATATGATGTCTTGTTGACATAGATTCAACAACATTGTCATATTAAACATCATTTTGTTAAGGTCATCTTTTTCCCAAAAAAAAAAAAAAAAAAAAAAAAAAAAAAAAAAAAAAAAACAAAAGCAAAAAAAAATCGAAGAAAAAGGCAAAAGGGGAAAGGATGACCAGCATGTATATAGTTTTTTTGCAGAAATTAGGATATTGCAAATCATATGGAAGAGATATGTTAGGGGTCATGCATGAGTCTTTGAGTCGAGTGAAAAGCATCGAATTAATCTGTCGTCTTGTTACTGGCAGAATTCAACACATGATCCCCGTTTGGGTTTCGCAAAAGCTAGCAAGAGACTTAGTTCTGAGGAGTGAGCAACGTCGTTTCCGACCACGTCCGTCTCGAAAGGAACCTTTAGAGTAGGAAGACCAAGTCTATAGATCTCTCACATTTCATTCTTTATTCGATTTTATGTAGAGGCGTTTCCTGACGCGCACAGTTGAAGATGGTGAGGCTCGCGACCAGTGGCAAAACTTAGCCAAGATGGGTGGATAATCCTCGCCACTCACTCTTCTTCTGTCTGCCATATCTGGCTAGAACTATGGAGAAGATGTTTAAAGAACACTTGGTGGGGCATCGTACTATGAAACTGAGAATGCGATGTCCTGTGCTCGAATCCTGACAAGTTTTCACCACATGAAATCTCCTCAATTCAGCTATGACGCCTCGTTTACCATCTCAGGCTTTTAGGAGCATTGTTTCAGGGGTGCCGCTTCCTACCGAAGTTTTCCCTCTCGTTGCACCTGTGTGCAGAAATGGTTCTTCCCTTCTCCTTGTTGAGAGGAGAACTTGGGAGGATGTGCCTGTCTTTTTTATGACTCGTTACAAAGGGAAATTAAAGTCAAACTCTTCTGTGAACTTGAAATCCTGAAACAAGCGAGAAGAGGGACTTTACTGATTTTTTTGCTTCTAGGATGAAAGGCTGTGCACAGTTCATACTCCATCTGAAATTGAAATGGAAATTTTCATATCGATACTTGCAACCAAGCTATCAAGAATCATCTTCGCTATGTGGCTAGAATTCGATAAGGTCTAACCACTTGGTAATTGCATTGAGGATGACTATTGAAAGAAAAAATAAGTTCTTAGCATAACAAAAAACCAAGATCAAAACAAGAAGGACAATGTGGTTCTTCAAAACAATGTTCTGGCACTGCAGCTCTCTGGTTTTCCTAGAGGATCAAAGGTTATGTATGTCTAGGCGTGAGTATCCCATTGGCAGACTTACACCAAGCACTTGGAGATTTCAAAACAAAGGGGCTACCAAAGCTATGACCCACCAGATCTCAGAGGAAATAAGAGTAGGAATTGGAATCCTAACGCTATTGCAAATGCATAAGGTAGGGGCCCACAACAATGGGACGTTTTAAATAAGATGCGATCCGACATGGAAGAGGTGGAAGGCTACTTCCACCAGGGCAAAAAGCCGAACATTCACATCCATCCCCTCACTAATCTCATGATTTCTATTGTGAAAGAACCACTTTTGACCCTACTGTCTCATTCTACAGTGGTCAAGCTTGTCGTGTCCTCACTTTCTATCTTCAATGACACTTCTGTTAATGGCTTTGGGACAAGCGACGATGACGAACTATATGAAGGGTGCAACTATCAAGCCACTGACAGAAAGATCTTGACGAAGAGTCCGGAATCAAGAAATCTCAAGCAACAGCGAATGAAGTTCATGTACTCACAGGAGTGGCGTTGTTCCTTGTACGTCATCCAGCATGAACTGTTCCCTAACTCAATCATCCACCACAGAAGAAGAATCCCATATCAGAACTTTAAGAAACAAATGCCGAACTATGAACGTTGGCAATTGATCGATTGATGTTCCATATATAGCTTACATGCGGGCCACATCGATGTCAAATGCTTTCAGAAATCTTCACAAACAACCAAAACGATGGAAGAAGAAGATCGAGAAGAAGAATGTTGAAGAAAGAAGAAGGGATGAAGAAAGAGGAAAGAGAAAAATGTCGAATAATGTGAAGGAAGAGGATAAAAGAGGAAGGAAGGATAAAAGAGTACGGTGTTCTAATGCAAAAGGAGGAAGGGCACGCATGTAAATACATGAATAAGACAAGGCCAATACCATCCGCACACTATTCATTATGAATAGTAACACCTTAAGGCATTTTTTCTATTGTTAGCTAGGATTAGGATAACACAGGCATTGCCCTTAATAACAACCATTAATAAATAAAATATCTTCCTCTTGCAATGTTTAGTACTTCATTTGTATTAGTTTTAACTCTAATTAACTTATTCTCATATTTACTCTTGTAGTCTCATTATCTAGTATTTGCAGACAATAGACTTAGTTTAGAAAAGATTAAAAGAATCTACAAGTTATGGTAAAATTTATTTTTCTACACTATAGTTAACTATTTTGGCGAAAACAAGTTAATCCAACAGTATTCTATTTATAGGAGAAGCTCTTCTTCTAAGGTTCAAATTAGGATTTAGAAATGGAAAAATTCCCGCAATAAATTCAACCTTTGCCCCCTATTATATAGATAAGTTAACCTTTTAAATAATCCGGAGTAAGTCAACTTTGTACCCTTATATTCTATAAACAAGTTGCATTAAATTTTTACCTATTAAAGTAGGTTATCATCCGGTTTCTTGTATTATTGTTGGTAATGATAACCTACTTTAGTATGTAAAAATTTAATGCAACTTGATTTTGGCTGATTCGCCTTGCTTAGAATAGTGAGATCGTAATGAAATAAAATCAAGAAAAAATCATATAAAATATACACGTGATTTTATACGATTGCATCTGATTTTATTGTGATTCTCGATATATTTGGCTTCCTCGGGACGCTTGTCTCGAGACAAAATATCCCGGRATGGCCCGCTTTGATCGGTTTTGCGTTTTTGCTTAAGAAATTCGTAAATATTAATTCATTAATCGAACAATTATGTAAAAAATATGTAAAAACTCCCTATGAAATTTAGTATTTTGTGTTAAAATTTTGTAAATTTTGGAGGGTTTTTGATAATTTAATTAATTATTGCAAAATTAATTAAATTGTTGGAAACTCTGAAAAAATGCAAAAATGCTTAGAAAAATTCATGAAAATCCTTTAAAATTCTAAAAAAATGTCCAAAAATAATTAAAAAATTATATGAAAATTAAAACTTATTTTTTGAGGTAAAAAATACTTAGAAGAGGTGTTCAGTGTAAGGGAATTTGCCTTTTTTAGGGCTTGTTAG
>SNQN01007482.1:3584-33201 GCA_008642245.1 Bassia scoparia | reverse complement strand
TTACATAGTAAACGATCAAATTAATGAACTATAATTTACAAAAATAAATCTATCATCCTATCTTTCATTGTGTAAAATTATTTAAGACGATTTGCTCGTTTACATTGTTAAATCTCTCTCCTAAAAATATTTGAAAATCGATTTATTACTTTAATACGTGACGGATGGAGTAATTGATACTTCCAATTTTTTTTTTTTAAAAAGCTATAACATATATGATTGGCAAATATTTTCTGTTGTAAAAACTAATGATTAGAGGTAAAGCTTTAATAGGAAATTTAGAGACTTAAACAAAACAATGGACAATTATTGATGTTTCTATTAGTTTAGTGGTTTATTTAGTAATCAATAGTTTTCTTGGTCCGCAGATGTTGAGTTTCGGTAGAGAATAGGGTGGAAATAGAAATGCAAGAAGTAGGTTGTACAAGTTAAATGAAAATGAAACTCCTTAATGACTCTGTCTTTAAAAGCAAAAACAAAGCATAAAACATGTTGTTAAATTGTCCTTGAATATTCTTTCAAGATTAAAAATTGAACAATAAAAAGTCAAATTATGAGACTTAACCATGAAAACAATGCTACACGTCCCATATAAAGTTCTTAATTTCAATAAGTATGCATGTGTTACTTTATATATACTAAACATTACCTACATACTATATATATATAATATATAATTATATATATAGTTGTATATATATATATATAAATATATATATATTAATATAAAGACTTGTTTTTAACATTATTTGTTGATTATAACTCATAATAACTAAGATTTAGTTTAATTTGATTAATTTGGACTCAATGCTATGGTAATGAAAAAAAACATACAAAAATACATGAAAAAAAATGTATTTACAATTTGTATAACAAGGAAAATATTATACTAACGACTGAACAACTTATTTGCACAAATACTCTACATAATAATGGAGATTGTATAGATATAAACACACTAAGGAACCTAAGTGTAAATGAACAAATGAGGATACCGAAAATTTGAGAAATAACAATCAATACTAAAAATAAAAAAAACACACAACAAAGTACAGAATAAAAAGAAGCATGAAGAAATACATAAAATAAAAAGAACTAATAATCCTTAAATTAATGAAAAGATAAGAGAAACTCAATGTCATAGAATTGGAAGAAAAATACACATAGCTACAAGATGGAACATGTTGAAAAAAATAGAGCGGACACCATGTCGCATTGCTTTCGCATTCTATAATAAAATTTAGGTCAGATATACGATGAAGTTGACAAATGGCAAACCAAACTCCCTTCTATTATACTAGTATAAGGATGAATTTCGGATTTCTAGTTGCATCGTTAACACATATATTAGTCATACTACTAGCCCCATTTTTTTGAGCTAAATTGATTTTGAATAGAATTGGAAAAAAAAACGTAACTTTTATTACAATTTAGATGTATATTGTGACTAGTTACTAGTTCTAGACTTCTGAAATTGTAAGTACTGAGTAGTCTCAACTTAAGAGCATCAAATAATTCAAAAAACACAAAAAATGATACATTGAATAAGTGTGAATTTGCAACAAGGAAATATCTTATTGTAGAGTACACTTTCAAAGTAGAAATGTAGGTGAATGGAACGACAGCCTATCTCTAGCTCTGCATTCTCATTACAATCACCATGCCATTCCAATCATTCTCATAACATCTTAACTCCATCATTTACCTTCATCTTAGATGGACACAAATACTGTTCACTACTATTATAATGTAGTCTTAGCACTGTTACTAGTTGTTTTACTCCATTAATCTATGCTCTACCTTTGTAAAAAAGAAAAACAGCATTTATGTAACAACGACTAAAATTAGGAGACATTATATGTTTTTTTTTTTACAAATAGATAATGTGCTTGGACCTGCTATCTATCTCAGGATCCCAGTACTAGGGAAGGGAGAAAAGCATCATTGCTGGATAGGATCAATTCCGCACCAATGGTGGAATGAGGTGAACCTCCCACATAGCAACCCAAGCTCTGGGAATGAACATTATGCTCACATCATGATATTGATCTTTCATTTTGAGGGTTGTTATAGTCAATCCTATGTTATGTAAATATGAATTCTTTATTTTTTTGGGTTAATTTAATTTGGCCCATAATTTTTAGGGACCATATTACTTTGTTGTTTTAAGTTCAATCTTTGCTTAATTTTGGTGCTCTTTGGCAGCTCTTTTTGGAGACTTATTGGAGAGTAGAAGCGCTGATGTAGATCCCAAGTCTCAACAGTGATTTTACACGCACCAAAACAGAGAGCAAAATGAGGGTTCTCTTTCTTGATTTTCCTGCAGTTGATCAGATGCTCGAATCGGAGGTTTCTCGTGGTCCCGATGTTTGCCTCAAATTTGGACAGCCTTGTTCTACATCTGGCTTCATTTGACGGTTGGTCGTCTCTGGAGTTGGTTTGGTCGCATTCATGTCTGAACAGTAGGTGCTATTTTTGGTGATCTACACCTCTTTGTCTAGTTTATCTCTTATTATTCTGGTGATTGTTTAATGGTTGTGACTCCTTTAAGACTTTTTGGTTTTTTTCCCATTAATTATATAGAGAAGTTAGGTGACTCCTCAAGTCATGTTTTATCTTATATTGAAGGGTTTTTCCAGCGTATATATTATGTGTGTGTGTATGTATTATTTTCGCTTGTTTTATTGCTAATGTAGTGTTTAAGTGCTGTATTTGGTACTGCATAGGTTGTTGTTATCTGGTTATTCGTCTGTGATAAGTTGGGTTGATTGTTGGATAATTGAGTTGTCTTTGTTTGAGTGACATAGTGGGTGCGTAGACCCTTTCGATCCTTACCACTGTAAGGGTTCAGACGCCGTCAATATCTTTCGTCAATATTGAGCATCGACTGTAGTAGGGGGCACTCGCATGGTTAATTGACAATCACTAATTATTCTATTTCAGACAACCTTATGATGGAAGCCTGGCTGTTGCAAGGACTTGTATGACCAATTGAAAACTGTAACACAACTCTATGGTAGTGTTACTAATCGTCTAACACAATAAATGATGAGAAATTGTAAGTAAAAGAAGACTTGGATTATAAGGAAATGATGTTGATATTTAAGATATTCAACATTATCCAAAGAGTTCAACCCCTATTTTGTGAAGAATGTGAAAGGTTATGTAATGAGAGAGATGAGCTCTCTATATAAGCTTCTTGATAAAAGACTTGTAATTTGAAATGGAATAGGTGGAAAGTCTGTTTTCTGGATCCTAAGTGATCCAGGATACTTATTAACAAGTGAACTACATGACCTTTTCTTCGATGATGCATGCCAGCCTTCTGTCTCCTGTTGAGCTCTTTGACAGATAGTTGGGAGACTTGTTGTAGACTATCCCAGTAACCGCTCCAAGATGGTTGTTGTATTTGGCATGTGATTCAAAGATGAGCATTTTTAATGAGAACGAAAGAAGGAAAGAATGGGAGTTGACATTCACAGTCTTGTTGTGAGAAAAGCGAGAAGAGCAAGAGTAGGGGTCCAAAGCCGTGAAACTCAAGGAGCAGGATCCAATCAGATATGGGGAATGTAATACATGAACTACTGCAAAAGCCTAGGTCATGTATAAGAAGATTGTTTCCGATGAAAGAGGAACAAGAAGAAGAATATATTCTCAAAGGAGGGAGATAGCAAAAACAGCAAGACACAGTTTCTAAGAGTGATGATAGTCACTTTGATATGTGAACCACGAGTGTCTCATGAGTTCAACGAAGTGTGTCAGTGTGATCAGCTTCTACACATTAGGCTGTGTCAAAGGCCAGTACTCATTTGTCCTAAAAAGAGTACATCATGCAAGCTGTGATTTTGTAGGTGTCAGATGGGTACCAGAGTCAGCAACATTGTTTTAGGTATATTCGTACTGTGAAGATTAGTGTTGGTGCATACTACATTGAAGAATGCCGCAGTATCTATATGATCTCGCATCAATTTGTCTGCAATGTCTTGATCAAGAAGCTTTCGAACATACCTTTGGGATGCACAGTGAAAATTGTCCAAGTTCTTTACAGTATGCACTGCGTGATGTTGCTCTATATACAAGTACATATTTGAGTGTATGTTCATGTGAGCTCAATGCAAGTGGAAGAGAAGAATTCTCTAGTTTGGCATAAAAAGATTGGGACATATAGTGACAAAAGGCATCAATGTCTAAGCATAAAACACCTTCTGTTGACTACTACAATTCACATGATCACGTGATATGTTTAGCAGGAAAAGCAGCATAGAGCTCTTTTTTAGGAAGGCTACTCGAGGCAAGCAATTGAACTTGGTGCACCGATGTCGTGGTCCATTGAAGGATCTCTTGTGAGTAATAGAATATTTGATCACTTCATATGAATGATGCTAAAGAAAACATGGTTACATGTTGAAGAATAAGTCAAGTGTTGGACAACATTACAAGAATTTATGCCATGGTCTAGAACGGAAACGAAAGGAAGTTAAAGTCCTTCGATCTGATAATGAAAGTGGTGAGTACATCTGATGGTTCAAACATATGCTCACCTTGCATTCGATGTAAGACAGTTTCTGGCACTCCACAACATATGGTTTGCAGACGAGGATTATGAAAGAAACTATTATTGAAAGAGTGAGATGCATGTTGAAAGATGTCAGATCTTCCTAAGTCATTTGGGCAGACGGCAGTTCATAACTGCAGTTTAATTGATCATCGATTTCATCTATTTTTTGGCCTTGTATTCCGCAGAGAGCATAGGAAAGGAAGTATCCACATTTCACATCTTAGAGTCTTAGGATGCAAGCATACAACATGTTCGAAAAGCAGAGGTCAAAGCTTGATTCTAAACTACTCCAATGTGTGTTGTTGCTATGTGATGAAGAGTAATGGCTTTAGCTTATATTCAGAGAAGAAGAGGTTGTGAAAGATGAGAGTGTTATTTTTAGTCACGAATGAGTATGGTGCAGACTCTTTGGTACTAGCGTATTCTAACTATCAGATTTGGTTGCTGATACATGATGTTTTCTTGTTCCTATTTCTACTCTATTGATCAGGTTCCTATAGAACGTGAAACAACACTTTATGTGTTGAGACGTACATCCAGATAGATTGGTGATGTACCACAGTTTGATGATTGTTCATGACTGATGCTCATGACACTGGAAGAGTTCGTTGAGTAGGGGAGGCAACACATCCCAACAATGGAAGATCTACATTTTGAAGTGTCACCAGAATGAACCTTTCTTCAAAATTCCCAGCTCAGAGTTACAATCCTAGTCACATGAGGGAGCCCGAGAGTTTGCGAAGTGTTGTCTAGTGAAGACAAGGATCTTTGCTCGGGCTAGAAAGAGAGATGGATTCTGTAAATTAATTAAAATTGATGTTGTGTGAAACGTTCTACATGCAGAAATTCTTGAAGAACAGATGGATTTTCAAGAATAAGAAAGAGTGAAGATTGTGAAGAGAAAGCCAATGTGTTAAAGGATCAACCAGAAAAAGGGCAATGTTTTGGATGAGCTACTTTCTCGTACTGTTTCAAGATGCTCTATCAAACTGTTTGAGTTAGCTGCAAGTTTGATCTTGAATTGAAGCAGCTGATGTGAAACTGCTTTTGCTACATGTACTTGCATGAAAAAATGACATTGGAAAACTGAAGTTTTGAAAAGAAAGGGAAAGAGAAACTTGTTTTGACAGTTGATAAGAATGAGTCTTTCGGTAAACAGCACAATGGCAGTGTTACAGAAAATTTGATGTCGTTATGATAGTCAATGAGTTATAAAACGTGACTCTGCAGACCATTGTGTGTATTTCAGAAAGTTCTCGATATAAAATTTCATATACCTTCTTTGTATGTGGTGAATGCCTGATAGTTACAAGATGCAAAGATGATAGTTGAAGAAAGACTGTCTAATCCATTTGACATAAGATTTGGTCATGCAAAAGAAATCTTAGGCAATGGAGATTGTTGTGACAGGTTAAGGCTAGAATTGTGTTATCTAAGAAAGTATATTCACGTGTGCTTGGAAGCTTCATATGAGCATCGCTAGCTAAGTGAAATAGCTTTGTCCATACACAGAGAGGAGAAGCAGTAGTTTCTCATTCTTATTCTTTGTTTTGGCTTTCTTTTAGATGTTATGCTATGTGTGTACTAACAGATACCAGATATTGCACATTCTGTTGGTGTTGTGAGTAGATACTTATCCAATTCGGGTAAGGTTCACTGGGAAGCAATGAAATGGATCTTCAGGTACTTGCGTGGCACTTCCAAGCTTTGTTTGTGTTATGGAGGTGACAAACCTATTCTTGAGGGATATACAGATGCAGACATGGCTGGTGATCTTGATAGTAGAAAGTCTACCTCAGGTTATGTGTTCACATTTTCRGGGGGAGCCATTTCTTGGCAATCCAAGTTACAAAAGTGTGTGGCTTTGTCAACTACTRAGGCAGAGTATATAGCAGCTGTGGAAGYAAGCAAAGAGTTGCTTTGGTTGAAAAGGTTCCTACAAGAGTTGGGTTGGAAGCAAGGTGAGTATGTAGTACTTTGTGATAGTCAAAGTGCTATGGATTTGAGTAAGAACTCTATGTATCATGCTCGTACCAAGCATATTGATGTTCGATATCATTGGTTGAGGAATGTGATTGAGTTGAAGAAGATAAAACTGAAGAAAGTTCACACTAACAAGAATGGTGCAGATATGTTGACAAAGGTGGTTCCTCAAAGCAAGTTTGATGTTTGTAGCAAGCTTGCGGGAATGAGCTTCAAGTGATGCTTGAATCATGTTCGTCTTCCCCGTGTTGGGTTGGAGGGGGAGATTGTTATAGGTCCAACCCATGTTAGTAAAATGAATTCTTTATTTTGGGTTATTTATTTTGGCCCAATTTTAGACCATATTACTTGTTTGTTTTAAGTTCAATCTTTGGGCTTATTTTGGTGGCTTCTTTGGCAAGCTTTTTTTTGGAGACTTTATTGGAGGTTAGAAGGCTGATGTAGCCAAGGTTCTCAGATTAGATTTTACACGCACAAAACAGAGAGCAAAAGTGAGGGTTTCTCTTTCTCGGATTTTCCTGCACAGTTCTGATCAAGTGTTCGTTCGGAGGTGTTCCCATGGTCCGATTTTGCTCAAATTTGGACAGCTTGTTCCTGACATCTGGTGCTTCATTTTGGACGGTTGGATCGTCTCTGTGAGGTCTGGTTTGGTCGGAATTCTGGTTTGAACAGAGCTACTGTTTTTGGTGAATTCTACGCCTCTTTTGTTCTAGTTTATCTCTTATTATGCTTGGTGATTGTTGGTGGGTTGTGAATCCTTGTTAGACTGATTTGGGGTTCTTTTTCCCTCAATTTATTAATAAGAGAAGTTAGGGTGGACTCCTCAAGAGGTCCCGTGGTTTTTACCCTTCATATTGAAGGGGTTTTCCACGTATAATTTGTGTGTGTTGTTCGTGATTATTTCCGCTTGTTTTATTGCTCAATTGGTAGTGTTTAATTGTTGTTTTGGTACTGCAATAGGGCTGTTGTTATCTTGGTTATTCGTTGAGTGATAAGTTGGGTTGATTGGTTGGATAATTGAGTTGTTTGTCTTGTTTGAGTGACATAGTGGGTGTCGTAGTGACCCCTTTCNTTGGGTTGATTGGTTGGATAATTGAGTTGTTTGTCTTGTTTGAGTGACATAGTGGGTGTCGTAGTGACCCCTTTCGATCCTTACAGGTGTTTCRGTGTTTGGTATTCAGTAAGCAGTATATTGATGGCCAGGTTTTAAAAGTTGGTGTKTGGTTCAGTTTGCCCATTAATTTTGTTATTACATAAGCTAGTTGTTCATAAGTCTTTAATCGGTGATTCAGGCCCTGTTCTCGTCAGCTTATTTCAATAAGTTCAAGTAAAAATAAATTTAATTTAGTACTAATAAGTTCAATTCAACAAAATTGAGTTGACGAGAATATGACCTTACTTGTTAGTTTTAGGAAAATATTTGAGTAATTGTGAGGGTTGTTAATTCTCTTAGACATCATAGAAGAAAATATTAAACTTCGTATGTGCTGGGAATAAATTGGAGTGACAATTGAGTCTGTGAAAGTGAAAGATAATTAAATTGTTAGAGCTTTCCTCTTAATTTCAGGAAAATTTGAGATTGATTCTCAATTCTCATCCCACCCGCCCTGTAAAAAAAGTGTCTAAGAGGATCGGTAACTCTATTCTCTTAGGCTCTGGTTTCTGAGTGGAGATGACTTATGTCATTTTGTTGGACATGGGCTCAACAACAGTGCAGGCCCATGTAATGCCATTGTAAATTTAAGGAGTTTGGGCTTAGAAATTATTCTTTGCTAGCTGGTCACTTGCTCATACTATTCTTTCTTGATTAAGMTTGGAGTATATACATAGAGTGAAAAAATGGGTTATAGTTTCTATGGTATCATAATGGTTCTGCGTTGAAATCATATTGCAACAAGAGAAGTAGCTTCTTATTTTTATAAAGTGAAAATATTTCTGTATATTTTACAACATGACGTATATGACTAAGTTTTTGATTGATTTAACTTTTATGATTGTTCAAATATGATAGATTCCACACAAATACATGCTTCATTTTGCCCAACATAAGGGTAAATTATTAATTTCATATGCATATTACACCATTTAACATCATTAAAAAWTTGACACCATCCAAAAAATTACACCATTAAAAATTCATTTTACACCATCGAAATTTGACACCATTTACAAACTATTTTACATCATTTAGACACTATTTTACACCATTACATTTTATTATTACACCATTAAAAGTCTTTAAAACACACACAAAATTGTGTRTGACCTTTGTTATCTCATGCTTGTTTTGGAACCAGACTTTCTCATGACACTCATATATGTTGTTTGAGAAGATTTGTATCATGTGTAAACAATCCCMTTAAAAGCGAGGTCTCAATCCAAGCTCAACCTGATGTTTAATACCATGGCAAAGGATCAATTTMTCCAAAAGCTTAGATYGATGATTTTGTTAGAACTCATGATTAGCTTATTGTTTCTATCATGTTACAAATAATGAACCATGTCTACCATGATTAGACYTRGTTATTGGACAGRGTCATYTAATGGTATAAAGATTAGGATCAAATTTATAGGGTATTATTGGTATAGGGTATTATTAGACATGGTCATTATTGAATAGAGTTATTGTAGGGTTAACAAAAATACCCAAAATTGATATTGTAAAGAAAATTACATGTATTGAGTCGTATTTATTTATACTTGCTAGTGACTCTCTCTGTTCACTGTTCTTCTGACCCACACCAACCATGACCAAGGCAGCAGTTGGTCAATCTAATCTGATATTAAGAGGCTAGGCAACAATAGAAAGCATCAATGAGATAATTAGTGTAATGAACCAGAAACCAATCTGTGAATTGATTAGACGCAAACACCAATTATAAAAAAGAGATATACTTGACAAATCTATTGTATGATCTAACCACTCAAGTCATCCTAAGATTCTAGTAGAGTGCAACTACGAATCATCAATCAAAAAAATTGCAAGTTGAAGAATGCAAGTGGCTTGAAATGCTAGTATGAGTATGAGTAGTATCCAATCAAATCTAGTCATTTCCCACGAAACTTATTAGATCTTCTCAAACTGGAATATTGGATGTGATCTTGTAAGATCAAAGCATATCTTTCAATTTTCAAATGTTACGCATGTCTCATAGTCGAACTACTGTATAAGTGTATATTATTGCACTGCTACATTTGACAACCTGATAGTTTTCGAGGGGATAAYCAAGTTGGTATCAACCAAYTACTAGAAGTAATAYAGAAAATTATGGGATTGAGGACTTCGTTCGAATCATAGCTGAGAGCCTAAGAGACTACGGTRGATCGACTGTCATCGAATTTCCCCCCTCGCTCGAGGGGGTTGCATGAATCATCCAGATCTTCAGAGCAGAAGCAGAAAGGGAACTAAGTATTTACTACACTTCTAATACATGACCTTGTAAAACTAACAGCTGAGAAGGATACTTAGAGAAGCATATACATACATCTAATGACTAGCATAGCTTTATACATTTTTTTTTTCTCTAACTGTGGTCAAAAGTACAGCACATACAATATATATGCAAAAAGGACCAAGGGAAAAATATATAGCAGATCACCTAGCCAAACACAAGGCTGTGTGAACCRGGGATCGAGGYTTATAGATTAAACTAGCCTAAGGAGGAGATAAATCAGGTACTGAGATTAATTTTCCTGGGAAGACAAATGCCAGAAGCCCATTCCTTGACAGGAATACCTTCACAGGAGCTTAGTCTGACAAYGGATTCAGCAGATAAACGATACTTTTCCCGGGCTTCAGCGAAGGCTGTGTACATAACCTGTTCAAACCACTGTTCGAGAGCCTCCTGATCCGAAGACCAGGCTGCCGCAAGGATTTGTACCATAACTTCGGGATCAATCTCTAATGATATTCTCTCCCCTTTATATGTCTCCTCAAACTTCGAGCGCATCTTCCTCAGCAACTTATCCGCAAGAGCATCAAAATCAAAGAGCTTAAAATCCACATTCCCATCTACTTGGCCAAAGAAACCTTCCAGCCAATCTCTTCCAAAATTGCCCATCTCAACAGGCTCTTCCAATGGCAGGTTCAAATCAAGAGAGGTTTTCAGGGTTTTGCTAGCACGTTCTTCCAACTCTAAGTCCTCCGAGGTTTTCCTCTTAGTTGGAGATTCTTGGTTTGAGGCATTTTTTGTGGGCAATAGTGAGACAGTAGTCTCATTACTTCTGCTAGCATCAGTTGAAATAACACTTCTGATTGTAAGTTGCATCTGCCAGTTTTTAGCTTCTAAGATCTTCTCCTCCTGAAATTTAATAAATTCCTTCCTCGGAGAAAGACTTCTATCATCCTTGGTCACACTAGAAGTTGCAATGAAGACCGCATTGTTAATCCCCATTTCCCTCCCTCGTGAATCCTGAAATTTACCAGTTCGAATGGCATGGGACAAGGTGTTTTGCACCATAAAATCTGCCTCATCTATATTTTCCAGGAAGATCACAGAGTGTGGCTTCTTGCACAACTGTTGGGCTATATGATCCACAACTGTTATTCTGCTCATATATTTGTCATAGTCACATGATTGACAAAGAAAAAGAGAGTTAACATTGCGAGTCCTATCTTGCGAGCYCAGATCCACRGTAATGAGGCGGTCTCTGCTTCCAAACAATGCATCAGCTAGTGCCTCGGCAACTCGCTTTTTCCCAATTTTATCAGGTCCTAAAAAGGTGAGCCATATATTCCCTCTTAGGTTTGCAGCACGTTGACGTTCATAACCACTTTTACAACGTGAAACAATTTCAGTTATACGGCTGATTGCTTCAGGTTGCCATGCACTTGCCTCGCTCAGCTTTCTAAAAAGTGGCTTGTAATCACTAGGGTCCAATCCCTCGAATGAAGATTGTGCAGAATCTTTCTTGTACGGTATATCTTGATTAGTTGTAATTGTGCCTTGGATGATAGGCCTTTTCAGCTCGCTTTTGGATGCATAAATTGATCCCAAACCTAAATCAGTAGTGACAGAAGCCAACATTGTTTGGTTTGGAGGTAGGCTTGGCTTGTCAGTGGGATACGCAAGAGAAACCACGCGGCCCCTGTCTGTTGGATGGCATTGTGATACTTCCACTAAGGGTGGTCTGGGGAACTCACATTTGGTAAGCTGTTGAGAAGATACCTTCTGAGCCACAATCTGCATGCCAGAACTAGAGCTTGAGCATGCTTTCTCATTCAAAGAAGAATCACCACTGCTGCAGCTGCCTCCCTGCACATTATCCACCACAAATGGGAAGCCCATAGGCCGTGGGACTTGCAACCTGGCTACAGAAACTCCTGGAGCTACAAACATAGAACTTTGATGAACATGACGACAATGATCATCCCATTTTTTCTGCAGGTGCTTAATTTTTTCATTTGAATTCGTTTTCACATCCTTGGCCTGCACTGAACAAATGAACCAGGTTCATATGAAAACTTTCAACACATTTCATAACCAAATTTCATATAAACATACTGAGTAAATTATAAGTGTAATTTTAGAGGTTATATTGAAATCCACACATGCACTTTGATTAGATAGAGAATTTCTTGAAAAGGAACTACAGACCTGCGCAACACCGGTATCCCCTCTCTTGCTCAAGTCAGATTCTGATCTCTGCATCCAGGAAGGCAAAGCTGCAGAGTTTTGATCAGGAAATGAAACAGATGATCCTTCACTCGTTATAGCAGCAAGCTCCTGCTCATATTTCTCATTACATGCATTGCAGCGAGTGAATGAGTGTTGAACAGCAGCTAAAGGAGGTCGGTAGTCTGAAGGTGTGGGAAAGAAACCACCAAAGGGAACAAAGGACCCCATCAAGCTGTAAGCATATCATGTACATGCGACTGTCAGATTAAATGGCAAAGAAGTCAGAAGCTCAAATTTTGCATATATCTGGTCAAATGTTTGGACGCGCTATAAGTGCTAAACATGCACATTAGGGATCAACCATTTTTAGTTCCATTTTTAAAAAAAGTTACAGAATTTCAACTAAGTCATTGCTCGYAATTAGTGATCTCATGGACCCAAAGTTTAGCCTCAGCGGCTCAATGGCTCACAGCTGATGGTTGGGCAGAAAAGCCAGAAATGGACCCAAAATTTAACATACCACCCGCGAGGATGGACAAAACGATCCACTTTAGCAAGAACCCTGCTTGAAAGTTGAAACGCTAAATAAAAATCATTCTCCCATTCGATCTTAACTAGTGTAACAAAATTTCCAAAACACCCCTAAACGGATCATTTCTTCCACTCCCACGGTCCGTGCACTATTACGATTAGTCTAATGGAAGTCCAGACAAAAATGTTATAAATCAACACTGCCATTCTTCTCATTTTTAATTAAGTACCAATTACATAACTCCAACCCCATGTCAGTATACAAGCTAAAAGAAGTAAAGAACAAGTGACAAAATGCAACTTGACAGTCTTATAATAATTCAATACTTCACTAAGATCAACCTTGAGAATTACAGTGCATAATATAGTATGATTATATAATTGAAGTTTACATATTCAAAATCATTTTCTATTTTTCCAGCAAAAAACATGTGACAACATATAAATATAAATTCATTGAAMAAAATTCACTATATGACATAATAAAACAATAAAAGCACCAATCCATATGAAGTACGGAAATCAAACATAGCTATTAAAAACTAACACATGTCAACATTTGTCATATACTGCACTTAAAGTTAAAAATTTGAAATTAAAATCTATTAAAAAAATAAACACACATAAAAGAAATAAATTAAACTCACCTTGATTTAGAATTAATCCCATCAAATGAAGATCTAACAGAAGTAATTGGCAAAGGATGAAGATCCCAATCTTTTTCAGCAGATGTAAACTTACCCACRAAATTAGAGTAAGTTTCATAATTTGCAGCAAACCCAATTAACCAAATCTTCTTCCCATTAATTTGAACCAATTCACTCAACTTYAACACMACATTTTTCACACTTTCATCATCTTTTTCATCTTCAACAAAAACCTTCAACTCACCCAAATTGATCACAACTCCTGRCAAACTAGTCTCAACCGYTGAACTCACTTCCTTGATCTTCAAATCAAACCCTTCATTTTTCCCATTAACAGACTCACTAATCTCTTTTTCCAAACAAATTAGCTTAATTCCGTGAATTTGTGCTGCAATTCCTTCGTATTTTTGCTTCAGGATACAATCTTTAAATCTCGCGAGTGCATCTTTGGCACACACACCAACAAGCAGAGGATTCCTCTCCTTCTTCTTCACCATCACCTCACTTATTCTCTTGCAATTCTCGTCACCCCCAAYTTCCCCAAAATACCCCGGGAAATCCATCAAATTACAGAGGAACAGAGGAGGGCATCTCGAGCTCGGGCTCAAAGTCGGGCTTAGACCCCACCTTGGCGGGTGTAGTATCGAGAGCTTAATCTCGGAGCTMCGGAAACCCGCTTCCCCGAAAACCCGACTGACRATCGGATCATCCAAAATTGAGAGCACAAAATGCTTTAACTCCACTTTAATCGAAGAAATCGAGATATTACCGTTATTATTACTACTATTATTGTTGTTATTGCTGTTATTACTAGTGCTAGTATTTGCGTTACTGCTGACGTGTAACTGATTAAAGTGATACATCTCAGGCTGGCGTCGCTGATTGGCTTGCGAGCGCTTGATGGCAGCCATGAGGGAGTTTGAGATGGGAGGGGCAAAATCGTCATTTTCATGGTGAGGGGTAGTTTTGGAAGAAGGGAGGCGATCAAGAGAGACGCCAACGCAGAGCTCGAGCGCCCGGAACTGAAGACGCGGCGAGTAGGCGCTGCTGCGACAACGCGAGAGGGACTCGCGGAGGAGAGAGAAGGAAGGCGAGAGTAAAGCCGAGACTGCGTGAAGCGACGTCGTTTGAGCGTGGTTCCTCCGTTTTGCTACCGAAACGGCGTCGTCCAAAGCCTTGGCTGCTTCTTCCGTCAAACATTGCCTCGCCGTAGAAACCGCCGTCGGCATCACCTCCGGTGACTCACCGACGAAATAGTCACCGGAAAATCAAAATTGAGAGGAAAACTGACGATAAGTTGGAATAATAAATAGTAATATTATATTGTTGTGGAGTGAGGACTGAAGATGATGTTTGGAATGGAAGAGGAAGAAAAATAAATAAATGAAATTAAAAAAAGAAAAGAGGTTGAAGAAAGTCTTTTGGAGTGSTGCGAAAATAAAATAAAGGAAAAAAGAAAAATGTTTGGTGAGTATTAGATCCTTCTTTACTGTGTAAAAGATTTTTTGTTTTTAATAAAAATAAAAATAATAATTAGTTTTCTTTTTGTGTTTTGCTTTTGTTTTGTTCCCCACCTTACTTTTTGGTTGATGGAACATTTTTTGGGGGCTTCATTGAAATTGAAAAATTCTGTTTCTGTTTCTGTCTCTGTATCTCATCGCGTCTTTGCTTTGGTTGACTTTGTTTTTTCTTTCACTACCACTGTTTTTTCCCWTCTTAAGATTTTGATATACAAGTAGATATTTGTATTTTGGGATTAAGATTTATATTCTAGAGATGAACATTTATCTGAGTTCATGATTCTGGAATTATGTAAGGATTTGCGCTCTAAGTATATTACTTATATGGATTGGGTTTAGGTTTAAATCTTTGAAATTGCTCGAATCCTCACATTTTTATTAGTCGGATTAAACTARACCGATTAGTTAAGGTATGAAGGATCGYCTCTAGTGTTAACCTARTTTAGAAATTAAAAGCTATAAAGTACTTTTTTTATATATCAATTTAATAAGTCTAATACTCAGTACAAAAATATCAAACAAATTYTGTCAATGAATTTGATTGTATTGTTATTTAGTGTTYACRGGCTGTTATGGTTAAAAATCTAAGTSTTGSTTAGAGATGTATGATTACATTCCAATATGATATAAAATGAGAAAAATCAAARGATGACATCAAATGTATATAATGAGTCTAATACTTTGTATAATAATGACATGTGACAAGTTGATTACATCGAACGTAAATAYGAATATGAAAATATAAACATGTTTAGATTTTAAAATTCATTATCCGTCTTTTGTCAAACGCAAGGGGCATGCATATTATTGYTTATAATAAACATAATTTTATGTTAATAGAGAAGCATAAGTCAACATTAAGTATGTGAAAAAGATTGAGATTTTCAATAGTCAAATYAAAATTAATTAGTTAAATGTAGTTTTGAAAATAATTGAACATTATGCAGTGAGCATGAAATTTCGTCCCCTGTGATTTGCTTGTGAGGTAATGTACTTTTGTGTAGATGATTAGTCAACATTAAAGAAAGAGTGAGAAAGAGACAACCCTTAATTTGTATAAACTATAAAGGTGTTTAAGACTTTAAGTAATAGTATATGGATGTAATAAGATACCAGTGAATAGATATTTCATATTTGTGTCTTAATTTCTCCAAATACTACGTAGCTCTCATTATATGGGCGCAACTCGATATTTGTTTTGAATTGACTCTGACTAATAAGTTTAAATTACTTGCAGAAAATGCATAAACAATGTACGTAATGAGGTATTCATTAATCGTATCGCCAAAATTCAAAAGTAGTTATTTTATTTTCAAGAGTAGCTTCGCATAATAATATTAAAAAGTACTCCGTAACTTTTACCTTGCGTTCTTAAATCACCGTGTTGATKTTATTACTCTTCAATATAGTAGRGCGAGAGAAGACGAGTATGAATTAGGTATAAYCGATTAAACTATGCAASTCGGGGTGATGGTRGGGAGGTGTTAAAAGTGAATAAGTGGATTAGTTTTGGGTTAGTCGAACGAGCAATGGTATATTGGTATTTTAGGATGTGAAGAAAAGAAATGGGTAGACAAAGGAGAAGCAAGGTGGCAGATGCCGTGTCCACTAAAAAAGATGTGGTGGGGCCAGGAGGGCACTGGAGTCATTGTCAACCTTTTGGGMGTGAAAATGAAACACCTCCCTCCGTCCTCCTTTCAGATAAAAGCCATCCAAATCAAAATCATGATTTTGTAAAGACTAAAAGTTGCCTTTGCATGCTCATTAGGGTAACAAGCTCCCCACTTGGCCCCACCTCCCACCACCACTTATTCTTCTTCTTTCCTCCCCACTCGTCCATCTATTGGGTGCATTTTCTCCTTCATTATTACTCCTAAATCATAATCTTTTCTCTTTTTTTTTTTTTTTTTTTTTTTTTTTTTTAACTTTCGGTACGCTTATTTTATCTTATTTTCAATTTAATTCACCTCAGTTAATGTAGATATATAGACTTTTTTCTTTTCTTTTTTTATATACTCGAATATGAGGGTGGGACTGTAGGAGATAGAGAAGAGAGAAACAAATTAAGATGATAGACCATGTTTTTTCAACTTATTTTTCAGTGCTTATTAAATAATACAAGCAAGTTTTGATAATCTGATAGGTTCAAATAATAAATAGAAATAAAGATCGAATATACGGAGTACTTTTTTTTGAAAGAAAATAAAGAATATACTTGTGACAAGAAGTAAGTATCAATAATTACAAATAAGTATATATCAATAGATGGTGTTCCAAGTAAGGAAATCTTGAATCTAGAAAAATAGGGAATCCAAATCTTTCTGTCTGCACTCGTCGGAAAATCCTTCAGAAAGTACGCCGGAGTGATGTCAGGTGCCCTGAAGAGAAAGAAAATGCAATCAGAGGGCCCAGGGGGTGTTCTCTGGGGACCACCTCCGATGCTTAAGTCAGCAAAGGGAGGAGAGAGAAAAGAGAGAGAGAATCTGAGAACTAGAGAGAGAAAGTACTTGTTTTTATGTACAATCTCATAATGAATGAATGTGTCCTCCTGTATTCTGATGCTGAGTTCCCTTTTTATAGACAATAGGAGGGCCATATGGTAATTTCAACCTGACTCAGAAATATCTAGAAGGTCCTCTAACTGAATTCAGTTAGACAGCTTCTTCAAGAAGTTTCTCCTATTTGACTGGTCAATAAGGCTAGTAATGGCATTTCCGTAATAATTGCTTAATGGGTCAGGCCCAACGCATGGTGGGTTGGAACAATTAGCCCCACGCTCAATTCTTAAGCGAAAAACTTCTTGTAGATTAAGTGTTGAACGGAATATGGCCACTGGCTCCAACATTCTTAAATATGTCCTGATCTGTCCGAAGTTATAAATACAAAATCCTATACCTAGGATTTTAGCCCCTAACTTCAAATAGATCAGGTAAATGCATAATCAGGATCATATCATCTCAAGCCCTTATGGGCGTTTAAGCCCCTAGGCGTTCAAAGCCCAGGGCGTTTAGAATCAATCAACTCGGATCACCCTAGCTGGGCGATCCGAGAACTGATACATTGAAGCCCCTGGGCGTTTAAAGCCCAGGGCGATTAGGATCAATCAACTCGGATCACCCTAGCTGGGCGGTCCGAGAACTGATACCTTTAAGCCCATGGGCGTTTAAAGCCCAGGGCAATTGAAAGCAATCTACTCGGATCACCTTAACTAGGCGATCCGAGAATAAATATACTAAAGCCCCTGGGCATTTGAAACCCAGGGAGATTGGAAGCGATTTACTTGGATCACCTTAACTGGGCGATCCGAGAATTGATGTACGAAAGCCCCTGGGCGTTTAAAGCCCAGGGCGGTTAGAGGTAATTTACTTGGATCACCCTAACTGGGCGATCCGAGAATTGTATATGACAGTCCCTGGGCGTTTAAAGCCCAAGGCGGTTATAAGCATTCAACTCGGATCCCCTTAACTGGGCGATCCGAGATTAGATATATGACAGCCCCTAGGCGTTCAAAGCCCAAGGCGGTTAGAAGCAATTTACTCGGATCACCCTAATTGGGCGATCCGAGAAGTGCGAAAGTAATGTATCTGCTTAAATAGCAGGTGTTTAAGCTTTAAGGCGATTACAAATACCGCAAACTTCAGATAGCCTTATCCAGGCGATCCGAGAAATGCGAAAAAACATACATTTTGGTCAGACCCTAGGCGTTTAAACCATAGGGCGATTGAAACCTACAATTCCCAGATTGCCTTATCCAGGCGATCCGAGAAATGAAGAAAATCATACATTGATCAAACCCTAGGCGTTTAAACCATAGGGCGGTCAAAACCTACAATTCCCAGATTGCCTTATCCAGGCGATCCGAGAAATGCAAAAATCATACATTTTATCAGACCCTAGGCGTTTAAACCATAGGGCGATCAAAAACTACAATTCCCAGATTGCCTTATCCAGGCGATCCGAGAAATGAAGAAAAATCATACATTGATCAAACCCTAGGCGTTTAAACCATAGGGCGGTCAAAACCTACAATTCCCAGATTGCCTTATCCAGGCGATCCGAGAAATGAAGAAAATCATGTATATGAAGAAAAACATTCCTTCGAAGATGTTAGCCCCAATTAATTCATGGGCGAGCACACGCTCATGGCGATTACACGCTTGAGGCGAGTAAACCAAGGATCACAGACCCTTGTTTTGTTGTGATCTGGTCTCGGAAATGTCCCTTAACCTTGGGAATACGCAATTCACGGAATTACGAAAATACTCATGTCAGAAGGGGTATTGTACAAAAATACCGTAATTTATACGGTATAAAATACCCTGCTCGTATCAAGCTTGTCAGAAGAATACTCCCACATGGGCCTGATATACGGGAACAGTAAAAGCCCAAGTCTGGGACTTATATATCTGAGGTTACTTACCCTCTTTTCTCATCATTTTCACTTGCTTCAAATTGAATTTCTAGAGAGAGAAACACCCAAATTCTCAAAAACCTCAAGTTTTCCAACTTTGAATTCGTGATTTCCACCTTTCCGAAAAATCTCCCCAAGTGTCAGCTAGAGGCGATAACCAAGGTAGGCGACTTGCTGCAATTCTCCAACATTCACTACACCTGGCGATCCGTGAAATAGCATTTTCATAAGAAGGTACGATTTTTGTCCTCCTCATTATGGATCGTTTAACTTTTAGATCTATCCGTTACGAACTTGAAGATGACTCTTTTCATAATAGGAAATGGGCGGCTAGGTGTAGTTCTAGCTATAAAGACCCAACCGTTAAGATTGTAGAAAACCCTGTAAAYGTAGATAARAYTCCCATCGYCGTACCGGCGGTTAGCCCCGAGTCTAGCTCCCATAATACCAGTGATAGCCTATCTGCTGGGTTTGAGGAAGAATTAAGACATATAGAACCCGTAGGCGGCGTAGTAACTTATGCCGGTAAACCGGAGGATGAGAATACGTATGCTGACTTCTATAATTATTTCTTAAAATCAGGGATGGTGCAAGTAACTGTTGATGACCCGGAAACCGACAGAGAATTCCGCCGAGATGAGGCATCCACTTCTAACGCCTGTGGGGCTAAAGGTTATAATCTCGTTCGCCATTTTAGAAACTGGTTAGGTCAGGAACAGTATAGGCGAGAGATAACTTTCCATTACCACCTTCCCAATGATTATCCCATTGTAATTCCGGGTACCAAAAGATCAGTAACAAATCCATCTCCCGGTTGTATAGCCGTTTACTTACTTCAATTAAAATTAGGAATTAGATTCCCTTTGCATCCCTTTATTGTAGAATTACTTAATGCATATAGATTGACTTTGGCAATGATAATGCCAAATAGTATATCCCAAATTCTTTCTTTCATTTCCCTCTGCCGAATGCTCGAAGTTACGCCTTCACTTGTCCTTTGGCGTAACATGTTCTATTTGGTAGAGTCCAAAAAAGATTATGGAGAAGGTTGGTTCGGATTCAGGATGAGAAGGTATCATAAAATCCTTCAGAAGACTGTTTCCAACCACAAGGGATTTAGGGGGAAATTTCTTTTTATCTACCAAGGCGATGGCTGGAACATTCCCAGGAAGCCGAGTAGACAACCTCCCAATTTCCTTCTAAACAATGACGTTCCTCAAATGTCCACCCAAGAGGCTGTGATGGTCGTGTATTGCAAAACACAAAATATCCTGGACGCCATGGGTGATGAGTGTTGGTTCCCGAGTCGCTGGGTGCCGCAAGTAAAAACTCTCTCTAGGGAGTTTTTCTTGTCATATGTCGGCCTCAGCAGGGCATATACAAGGGGTATGAGTCTTTCTTTATTTTTTTTCGCCTTTGGCTTTCTTAATTTGTGCTCTTATCTTGCTCCCCTTTGCAGAGTTAGCCATTTCCAGATTTACCCAAGAGATGACTGAACTCACTAGCAACATAGACAGTGTACGCTTCCTGCTGGAGGAAGTTTTGGAGGAAGGAACAGTTCAAGTTCCCTCACCGCCCTCCGTAAGATCGCCTTACCTGCTTGTAATTTCTTTTCTTGGTTTTTATCTTGTCTTACTTACTTGCCCTTTGCAGAAAAAGAATTCCAAAAAAGACCGCCTTGCTGAGAGCATGGCGGAAAATGACGAAGAGGTGATCGAGGCAGATCACCTCAATGATGCCTTTGGTGATGGCGATCCCACCATCGAACCTTTTGTTGGCTACAACCCAATCAAACCTTTAGGGGTTGAAGCCGAGGATGATGAGGAACGCCTCTTCCGAGAAACTGAGGATGAGGTGAAGAATCAAGATGGCGGCGAGAATGAAGTCGCCAATGAGGAGGAGGAAGAGGAGGCAGATGAGTATGCTGGCCTCCCGTTTACTGAACTCCCAATGGAGGTCAAGATGACCAGGACCCATCAGGCGGTCAACCACATGCATTCGCTAGAGGCGGATGCAGAGGTCATCAAGAAGGAAAAAGAGAACTTCTTCATTCCCTTGAGGGAAACCTTTTTTGACGTAAGTAACTAATCAAGTGTTATTTTTGTTCATGAGTTTCTTCGATAATGTCTAACACTTAGTTTATTTCAGCTTTCTACAAGGATCCATGGTTTGGCCGAAGTATATGGCCAGACCTTGGCGAATGAGGGCATTCTCTCCCAAGAACTCGAGGCGAGCAAAGGGAGAATTAAAGACTTGGTGGAGGAGATAGATGCCCTCAAATCTTCCCATGCCACCGCCCTAAGGTTGGCCAATTACAAGGCGAACCCAAGCAGTGGAGGATACGAAGACTGCAGAGAGGGCGAGGAAAAAGGCTGAAGAGGACCTGGCTTCGGTTCGCCAAGAGCTGGAGGATCTAAAGAAAACACCCCCTGCCGAGCCCCTGAACCCTGAGTCTATCATCCAACAATGGCGTGATGGGCCTGCTGGGAAGAAATGGAGGGATGAAGCCGCTCTAAACGCTTCTTCCAAGGTTTCCGACTTGATGCAGACCAAAATGTTGGCTGCTGCTGAGAAAGTCATGCCTGGGAAGAAGGAAGAGATCCTGCAGGCGTTACAAGACTTGATTGCTGCTGAAAGGGTCAAGGCAAAGGAGAAGGCGGAGAAACAGGCTCAGCTGAGCAAGGAAAGGACAGAGGCTGTCCGTAAGGCGAAAGCAGCAGAGGCACAAAAGGCGCAGGCTGAGGCTGCTCGGAGGGCGAACGTCGAGGCTTCTCAAAAGGCGGCTGAGGACCTAAAGAAGTCTTCCTTTGGCGGTTCAAAAGGTGCTGCCTCTTCGGGTGGGAAAGTATTTTCTTCCGCCTCGGGTCTGAATATTAATCTGAAACGGTCTTCCTCAGACTCAGTGCCATCAGTCGGGGGCGACCCTGTCAAGAAGAAGCCAAAGATTGGCGTTAAGCCCCCTGGTGCCAAGTTGCCTTCTGGAGTGAAGCCGAAGAAGCCAGCCAACCCTCCTCCAACGCCGAAGTGACTCCAGCTTCCTCTTTTTCATCAAAAATGTATTCAAATTTTCTGTACTTGAATTTTTGGCCTTAGTGCCATTTGATGTATTGACTTTGCAGTTTTAATTCTGCATTTTATATTATTGACTGTTTATTTGCTTCAAAGTCTTTGTTTATTTGCTTTGAATTCTTGCCACGTATGTGAATTGTTYAAAATAATAACCACGAGATTGTGATTTTAACCAAGTATAAATGTTCTTAGGCGATTAAGAACAAATGAATAAATGTAACCCGTTAAAATAGCAAATTTTAACCAAGTAATTACTCCTGTATATAGGCAATTTAAGATAATATACTAACAAGGCTCACCCTAAGCATTTTAGGAAACATGATCCTGTGCGCACTAATATGGGCGATCCGTTAATTAGTAAAAAGAGTTGGAGTTGGCCACACGAGCTTACGTTGGGCGTTCTCAACATTAAATTTCATATGCCCCAAAGTGGGCGATCCGACAAATAGAGAAAACTATTTCTAGGAAAATTAATGAGCTAAGACAAAGATGCCCTTAAATGGGCGATCCGTAAAAAGCTAAACTGCACAGGAGAAATTTAGAAATCTGCCAGGGGGAGGTAGTATCTTGTCAACAAGCCTATACCTAAAACGCCCCTGACAGCCTTTATTATTATATTCCTTTGATTACATCATTGTTATTTATTCACATAACCAATCACATGTACATAACAGTAGTATSCCCCAACAGTGATGTGATCAAATGTAAAAACGCCGCAGATTATCTGCATTCCATGGGCGAGGCAAAGGGTTACCCTCAGTATCTGCAAGCCTGCAAGTTCCAGGGCGAATGACCTCAGTGATCTGATATGGTCCTTCCCAATTAGGGGCAAGCTTCCCCATCCGTAAATCTTTACTAGTACTTTCAACCTTTCGCAACACCCAATCGCCTTGGCAGAATTGGCGGGGTCGCACACAGTTGTTGAAATATCTGGTAATCTTCTGCTTGTAACAAATGGACTGGAGAAGGGCGTTTCCACGCAATTCAGGCAATAGATCCAGATCCATTCTCTTTGATTCTTCATTAGCTCCATAATCATAGTAGGTGACTCTGGGTGATGAAGCGCCAACCTCCACAGGCAATACAACCTCACTTCCATACACCAAGGAAAATGGCGTGTGGCCAGCCGACTCCTTCGTTGATGTCCTGGCGGACCAGAGAACTCCAGGGAGCTCATCCAGCCAATACCCTTTAGCCCATTTGAGCTTTGTCTTTAGGCCCCGTAAAATCACCTTATTGGCAGCTTCTGCTTGGCCGTTGGTTTGTGGTCGGCAAACGGCTGTAAATTTAGCCCTTATACCGAACTGTTCACAATATCGCCGAGTAGACTCGCTCTCAAATTGCCTTTCATTATCGGCGATTAACGCCTTTGGTATTCCAAAGTGGGTGATGATATTCCGCCATATGAACTGCTGAATTTGTTTCTCAGAAATGGTAGCCAACGGTTCCGCCTCAATCCATTTGGTGAAATAGTCAATGGCAACTAAAAGAAATTTCTTTTGTCCGGATGCCGGTGGGAAAGGTCCCAACAAATCCATCCCTCATTGATCAAACGGAAGGGTGGGAAGAATCGCAGTTTGTGGCGGGAAGGCGAGGAATATCTGCATTAAGTTGTCATTTCTCGCATTTCTTGACAAGTTCCTGGGCATCGATCTTTAGGGTAGGCCAATAAAAGCCTGATCGTAAAGCCTTCCCCACCAATGTGCGGAAACCCTGATGGCTACCACAGGCCCCTTCATGAATTTCTCGTAAAATGTAGTCCCCTTCATCTGGCGTTACACACTTCAGCAACGGATGGGTAAAAGATTTCTTATAAAGTTTGCCATCATGCCAGAGGAACCATCTTGACTGTTTCCGAACCCTATCAGCCTGTTTATCATCTTCTGGTAGCTCGCCTTCCTTCAAATATCGGATAATCTGATCCATCCATGTATCTCCTCGGTCTAACACCGCCATGGTGTCATTTATACTTGGTTCCTTCAAGACTTCCCAAGTAATAATACGAGGACTGGCGCTCTCGGCAGAACTGGCTAGCCGAGATAGAGCATCTGCTTGCTGATTCTCAGACCTGGGAATACGTTGAATGCTAAATTCGTCAAATTTTTCCTTGAGAACCGTCACCTTTCCCAAGTACATCTTCATGGCGTCCTCTTTCGCCTCAAATTCTCCTTTGACTTGGCTAACCACCAGCTGAGAGTCTGATTTCACCAAAATCTTTTTAGCCCCAGCAGTTAGGCACGTTTGTAGCCCCAATATCAGCGCCTCATACTCTGACTCATTGTTTGACGCGGCGAAACCAAAACGTACTACATACTCCAAACGTTCGCCCAGATCGGTCTTGATCAAAATTCCTGCCCCACTCGCCTCCTTGGTCGATGATCCATCGACAAACAATTCCCAAGGGTTATCAGGTGTGGGAGGGGGCCGATTAGTGCATTCAGTGATGAAATCGGCCAACGCCTGAGCCTTAACCGCCTTTTTGGGCTCGTACTCCAAACCATAATCTACCAACTCGTCGGCCCATTCGGTCATTCTATTGGAATGGTTTCGCCCTTCAATAACCTTTCGTATGGGCTGTCCTGTGAGAACTGTAATAGGATGGGCGTGAAAATAGGGTTTTAATTTTCTGCTTGCGATCACCAGGGCGTACACTATCTTCTCAATTGTTGAGTATCTYGATTCAGCCCCTCTGTAAGCATGGCTAACAAAATATACTGGGTGTTGGGCTTTATCTCTCTCGGCGACTAAGACCGCACTTGTAGCATAATCGGAAATACCCAGGTAAACATACAAGGGTTCTTTTGGCATTGGGGACACCAACTTTGGTATCTCCGAGAGATGCTTATTTAGCTCCTGAAACGCTACTTCTGTTTCTTCATCCCACTTGAACGTAGACCTTTTCAAGGTCTTGAAAAACGCCAAGCTTTTATACGCCGATTTGGACAAGAAACGTCCTAATGCCGCCATGCAACCCGTCAATCGTTGAACTTCCTTCACACTCCTTGGGGATTGCATATCCAAGACAGCTTGAATTTTTTCTGGATTCGCCTCTATTCCACGTTCATCCACTAGAAACCCCAAACACTTGCCGCCATGAACGCCGAAAACACATTTCTTTGGGTTTAGGCGCATGCTAAATTTTCTCAACGAATCGAACGTTTCCCTGAGATCAGCAATATGGTTAGATACAATCTTACTTTTAACAATCATGTCATCAACGTAAACCTCGATATTTCAGCCAATCTGACCGTCAAATATCTGATTTACCAACCTCTGATAAGTAGCCCCGACGTTTTTAAGGCCGAAGGGCATCACCTTATAGCAATAAACCCTTTGGTTTGTAATAAAGGCGGTGTGTGCCTGATCCTCCTCCGCCATTGGGATCTGGTGATACCCGGCATTGGCATCCATGAAACTAAAGAGGGTGTGCCTTGCAGTAGAATCAACAAGTTTATCAATCTTTGGGAGAGGATAATCATCCTTCGGACAAGCCTTGTTGAGGTCAGTAAAATCAACACACATTCGCCACGTACCATTGGGTTTCTTGACCAAGACTACGTTGGCCAACCAATCGGTATACTGGCATTCACGGATAAAGCCAGCTTCCATTAACTTCTTGACTTCGGCTGCTGCTGCTGAACATCTTTCTCGCCCTTGATGACGCAATTTTTGCTTAACGGGCTTGTAACCATCCTTAATGCTAAGCTTGTGTTGCATTACATCAGGGGAAATTCCAGGCATTTCATTCACCGTAAAGGCGAAAACATCTCGATATTCTTTGAGAATATTGATTATTTCTTCTTTCAATTCTTTGTCCAAATTAGCCCCTATTTTGACGGTGTGAGAAGGGTCATCATCGATCGCCACTTCCTCGTGGGTGTTTAGGGGTTTTGGACGCCCATACCTTTTTGGATTATCAGCCAAGTACACATCCATTGGCGTTGATAAATCTGGCTCTGACTCCTTTCTTTTCTTGTTACTACATGGGCTTTCCTCAGCTGTCGTCCCTCGAAGATTGTTAACATAACACTCTCTAGCTGATCTCTGATCGCCATACAATTTTCCAACCTTTCCGTTATCAGTCTCGAATTGCAACAAGAGTTTGTAAGTCGAAATCGCCGCCTTGACTTGATTGAGCAATGATCGCCCAATGATGATATTCTAGGGCAAAGGCAAATCTACGACAATAAACTTAACCATTAAACTTTTGCCATGACCCTTCTCACCTAACCGGACTGGTAGGCGAATTGTGTCTCTAGGAAAGTTACTCTGACCGCCGAACCCCACCAGAGGTTGTGCCAAGGGCTCCAGCCTTTCATTCCCACATCGAAGTTGCTTCAAACATTCATAGGTAATAATATCTAGGGGTGTTCAAAAATATCCGATCCGATCAATCCGATCAGTGATCCGCTTGATCCGATCCGAAAAATCGGATATCCGATCCGGTTTTTAAGGTTTCGGATATTTCGGATCGGATATCCGAAAATTTTCGGATCGGATATCCGAAAATTTTCGGATCGGATTCGGATCGGAATTTTTACACTTTCGGATATTTCGGATATCCGAAATATCCGATTTTTTTATTAAAAAAATAATTTAATATGGAAAAATAAAAGAAAAATAGGTAAAAATATATACATTTGATCCGCGATCCGATTGATTCGATCCAAAATTTCGGATATCCGATCCGAAATTTCGGATATCGGATCGGATTCGGATCGGAAAATAATAGTTCGGATATTTTCGGATCGGATATCCGAAAATTTTCGGATCGGATTCGGATCGGTATTTCCCCGATCCGAAAATTTCGGATATCCGGATTTTCGGATCGGATCGGATTATCCGATTTGAACACCCCTAATAATATCAGACGAACTGCCAGAATCAACCAACACCCGCCGTACCTTAGCATTGGCGACCTTAATCTCTATTACCAATGGATCGTCATGTGGTAGACTTAGCGGATTAGAGGATTTGTTATCGAAAACCATGGTAGGGCATGGTGGAGGGGCGCTCCTAGCAACATCCAGCACCTGATGTTTGAGCTCATACAGATTTTGCTTCCTTCCCCAATTGCTTGGACCGCCTGAGGCCAATCCTCCACTGATCACACCAACCATGACATCAGTTTCATTGCTTCCAGCTAGTCGCTGCTTCTTGTTGTTATCTTTGTTAAGATACTTTGTCAATTTTCCTTCATCTGCTAGCTTGTCAAGGGCTCTCTTTAACTCGTTACAATTCCGAGTAGTATGCCCACAATCTCGGTGATACTCACACCATAAGTTCTTGTTTCTTTTATTCATCGTTGCCTGGACTGGGCGAGGCTTAGGTAGGAGATTGCTCTCCTTAATATCCAGGTAAATCTCTCGTCTGTTGACGTTGTACCTCGGGTCAACGCCATCATCTCGTTCTTTTCTCTTCTTGTCGCCATCGGATCGATTGTCTCTTCGATCGCCATTTCTCTAATCGCCCCCTTGCTTCCGTTCTCCATTGTCGGACTTCTTCTTTGCTGGGGGAGGATCACTATTATTTGCCTCTGAGGCTCTAATATAACGTTGTGCCATCTCCATGGCAACTGAATACTTGCGAACATCCTGAATCATCAGATCTTGCTTAAAACGCCCGGGTCTTAGTCCGGTCAATAATGACGCGAATGCGATGGGGTCTTCCAAATTGGAAATCTTCAAAGATTCCGTGTTGAAACGTTTTATATAATTCTTCAAACTCTCGCCAGGCTCCTGCTTACAACTCATGAGAGAAACAGTGGTGACTTCATGGCGTTTGCCTGCTATAAACTGCTGGCGAAACAGTGCTTCCAGCACAGTGAAATTGGTGATAGAGCCGGAGGGCAGTTCGCTGAACCATGTGAGCGCCATTCCCTTTAGAGTAGTGAGAAAAAACTTACACCAAGACGCCTCACACTCTGTCTGGACGCACATCTGTGCCTTATAGGCGGCCATATGATCATCTGGATCTGTGGTTCCATCAAAAGGATCCATAGTCGGAATCTTAACTTTTCTCCTGTCCACCATATCAAGAATTTCCCTACTAAGAGGGGTACGGGAAGTGAGAATTCCCCTAGGAACACTGTCCGCTACGGTTTCTGAGGTCACTTCCTCCGAGCTAGCTTTCTCTGAAAGCCGATGTCTCCTGGATCGCCGTGGCGTAGTCCGTTTGGTTGGCGAGCGACGTGTTGAGTGTCGTCGAGTTGGCGATCTCCGCGTTGGTGAACGCCGGGTAGATGAACGCCGAAGAGGAGAGTGTGATCTCCAAGGCGAACCCCACTCACGCCTGCGATTATTGATGATCTCCCTAGCATCACGAATGACTTGCGTAGGCGCCTGACTCCTGGACGCCACAGTATGCCTCTGACTTTGCTCGGGTGAGGCCGGTCTGGGGATCGTGACTCGTGATCGCACGCGACTATTCGCCCTTGGGCTAGCGGGGGCGAATTGTGAGAGTGCCATGCGGATCCATTGGATCGGCTGGCAAAGTTGTAAGGACCATGGCGGCTCCTCACAACTTGTCCCTCATGAACTGCTTGTTCAGAACGCCCAGGCTGCGGGGCCTCTGCACGGACTGGCTGCGGAACTTCTGCATGGACGGGCTGTGGTACTGGCACGACTTCTGATCCTGCACGGGGTACTCCAGGGATTGCACGCTCCAAATCAGCAAAATCTGCATCTAAGCCTCTGATCAAAGCATTGAACTGATGATCAAATTTTGCTGCCAGATCAGTCAGATCTCTTCTGGTAACTCCCTCTTGAACTGGTACAACTTCTTGAGGCTGAGATTGAACATCTCCATGATTTCTGACATTCTCCGATGTTTCTGGAGATTCTTCACTTGCGTTTCGGCGACTTCTGGTGATTCTTGCAATCTCTGACTTCTTGATCTGCGATCCCCACAAACGGCGCCAATTGTTCCAAGTAAGGAAATCTTGAATGTAGAAAAATAGGAAATCCAAATCTTTGTGTCTGCACTCATCGGAAAATCCTTCGAAAAGTACGCCGGAGTGATGTCAGGTGCCCTGAAGAGAGAGAAAATGCAATCAAAGGGCCCAGGGGGTGTTCCCTGGGGACCACCTTCGATGCTTAAGTCAGCAAAGGGAGAAGAGAGAAAAGAGAGAGAGAGAGAATCTGAGAACTAGAGAGAGAAAGTACTTGTTTTTATGTACAGTCTCAGAATGAATGAATGTGTCCTCCTGTATTCTGATGCTGAGTTCCCTTTTTATAGACAATAGGAGGGCCATATGGTAATTTCAACCTGACTCAGAAATA
>SNQN01007481.1:0-33202 GCA_008642245.1 Bassia scoparia | reverse complement strand
GACTAGCTAATGCAAACTCTGAAATAAAGCTTTGGGAAAACAATTACTGTTGAGTCCCTTAGTTTTGAATGTATGACAACCATTACATGAACAGAATGATTAAATATGAATATAGTTGGTTCTGAACAGCTAGTTTGGATACTTGTTTCCTCATACAAGTTATATTTAATGTGAATGCTTTGGAACTAACTTGTTGTTACAGGGAACAACTGATTACTGAAAAGCTCATTAACTGGTGCAGAACCAGTACGAGCTGTTTCCTTGACTTTATGCTGAAAACAGTCATATATCTTTGTTGATGTTAACATTGTTATAATGTGCAGTAATAGATTGATTCCAAGACTTGAAGTGAGAATCCTTTCGAAGACATTCGAAGAAGAAGATGTGATCAAGATTGAAGTAGTTGAAGGAAGATTCAAGTTCTTGAAAATTACATGAAGATTCGAAGAATTGTAACTTAGAGTTTATTTTAAGGATATTCATTAATAGCTTGTATGTATGATTGAATGGTAATGAACAAGTGTCGTGTGTTGGAGTATGTTATGAATTCTAGTACCAAAGCTTGGACAGAATTCAAACAACACTCAAGGAACCAAGCTGGGGAACCAGATGTGTTCCTGAATGGAATATTGGCGGCGGTTTTGAAAAAGGTTTTTCTAAATATTTTAAAGGATATTGAAAAAATATTTGCAGCTGGAAATATGATGAATATGTGAATATTGCCTTAAACTTGGAGTAATATCTTGTTCGATCAAAATCTTAGGATAAAGACGAACAAGATAAATACTTTCCATGAAACTAATCTTGCCTTGTTTGCAAGAATAGATTTATGGAAACTAGGGTTTAAGCCAATATACATATAATATACATCTATAATTCCATATTCCATAACTCTCCACGGATGAAAAAGCATCAATATTTTGAGAGAAAAACACAAAAGCACAAGTCCATTACTATTGATCATACAACGAGCATTAGTCGAGCTTTTAAGAAGTAGTTTATAAGAGAGAAAGATTGCTTTTGTAAAGGCATTCAACAGAGGGGTGAAGGCCTGGTGAGTGTTTGTGAGTTCAAACACAAAGTGGACTTACGAGTGTGAGTCGAGTGCACATTCAAAGTGAGTGTGGGTGTGCTGGTTCCCGGAGTAGGAAACAGTAGGTGAGCGAGTTCTTTGTTTTTTAGATTGATTATAAAAGAACTAGGATAGAGGACGTGCCCAGAGTTGGGTGAACCTCGTAAATACTGTGTTTCTTCATTGCTTTATTTATATCGCTGCGTATAGGAACCAGCCCAACTGGTTCCTCATATATAAAGTCGAAAGCAAAAGAAAAATTGGCTATAGTCAACCATACTCAATTCACCCCCCTCTTGAGTATTACATAACCTTACATTGGTATCAGAGCCAAGGCTTCTTGCAAGAGTAAATCTAGAGAAGTCAAGAATGAGTACTCAAGAATTAGGTGCGATCGTATGATAGCAAAACACCAAAGTTTACGGAAGCAACTATGCATGGTGGAAAACAGGATCAAAAATTAATTATGGGGGATTGACTATGAGTGCTGGCTCGTGGTAAAAACGGTCCCAACACAATCATGAAGAAACTCTGAAGGGAACAAGAACTCCAAAGAAAGACAGTGAATTGGTGATCAGAGTACAAGTTACTGGAGAAGAATGCCAAAGCAATGTCAATACTACAAACAGGCTATAGGTAGGCAGAGTATAACCGAATTTCTGGATGCAGCAGTGCAAAGAAATTTGGGATACTCTTGAACTTGCTTATGAAGGAACACGGGTAAAAAGATCCAAAATTGATTTACTTATGCTAATTATGAATATTTGCTATGAACAAGGGTGAAAAGATTAATGATTGTTTTCGTAGATTCATGACAATAATCAATGATCTTAGATCCTTGGGAAAAGCTTTTCTAATGAGGATTTGTGAGAAAGTATTGCGCAGTTTAACAGATGCATGGACAGCCAAGATCACTGCTATTTATGAAGCCAAAGATTTGTCTACATTGTCTCTGGAACAGCTGATTGTTCCCTCATGATACATGAATTATTGATTGACTCTAAGTCTGAGAAGGAACCAGCCAGAGGCATGCCCTAAAAGGAACAGTAGAAGAGGATGAAGATGAGATTGACATGATTGTCAAAAGATTTGAGAGAACACTCGTGATCAGAGAATAACTTCAAAGGTAAAAATTTTAAGAAAAACTAACTCATCGCTGTAGGATGCCTTTAAGTATGGGAAAGGACATCTCATCAGAGATTGTCCAAAGTGGAAGGACAAACAGTCCAAGTTTGGGAAAAGCGAGCCTTCAAGAATGCTATGATAGCATTCAAGTGGGGTGATTCTGACTCAGGATCTGATGAGGATGAAGAATCACTAACCCTAGTGTTGCATGACTGCCTTTGCAAGCATCGAGGGGAACAACACTGATTCCGGAACCAGGAGTGGAACCAGCACAATTGAAAGTGCTTGATGGCCAAGAAGGATGTACTGCATGAACACAAGGTAAACCTAGAACAAGTTAGGCAAGATATGCATGAGTATGATAGAGATAATATGCTTGCTTATATAGATTCTTTGTTGGATGAATGTTATAAACTAGGTGAAACATACATAATTGGCAAAGAGAACTTAAAGAAAAACGTACTGAATGTGAAGTTGCTATTGCCAGTTGTGATCACCTTGAAGAGGTTTGCCAGATTGAAAGATTAAGTGGCAGAACTTGAGTTGAATTGGACAACTGTAAAGTGGAACTAGAAAGGCCAAATCTTCCAAACCAACTATCCAGTTGTATGGTGAAGAAGATCTGATCTCCTGGTCCCCAGAACTTATCAACTCAAGTGAGTCGTCTGATTTTTCAGCAGCTAGAGGAAAGCAACACTTTTAGCAGAACTTCTTTTTTGAAAGCCTTTGAAATACTGGCTACAACCTAGAAGATCTTCACAAAGAGAATGCTTCACTTAAAGCTGCACATTATGATGTTCCCCCCATAGATACATGAAAATTAGTGAACTAATAAGATGAATATGAGGAAAACTGTGTGACCTACATGCTGAGATTCATAAATTGAAAGATTGAAAAACAGCCAGCGATTACTAACATGTCTATGGATAGTATGATTCTGATTCTCAATTTACAACTTGAATCCTTAGAAAGTGATGTTGTTGTTTTTAAAAGAAAAAAAATGTTGTTAATTGAGAATCTTGAATCAAGAGAGAAAGAACTTCATGAGACTACAGGCATGTGATAATTACTGACAGCACCGGAGACTTAGAGACTTTGACTTCAAAACGAGGTAACCAAGGGAAAGTTGTCTTGGGTATAATAAACGAGGAACAGGACTAACTGGTCTCCCAGAGAAACCACATGGATCAGGGAATTCCAAAGAGGTTAGTATGTTATGTTAAAGAAGCATGCATGTGTGCTATCATTGTGGTAAGAATGGACACAAAATCATGAGTGTCCTGCTAGAAAAGTTAGTATGAATAAGAACAATAAACATGTGAAATTGGTCTGGAAAAAGAAAAGACCAACTAGATGAAATGTGTGGAAAAGGGACCCAAGAAAATTTGGGTTCCTAAATGAAGAGAAGTACCTATTGTTATTTGGACAGTGATGCTCAAGACACATGTCGGTGATAAAAGACAATTTCTCCACTAGTAGCCTTTAATGGAGGAAGTGTCACCTTTGGAGATACAGCAAGGGAACCACACTGGTTTAGGTAAGGTAAGTAAGACACTTTCTAATGCAATTGATGCATGTAATTATGTTGAAGGCTTGAAACATAATCTTTTGAGCATTCACAACTGTGTGACAAAGGTAATAGAGTTGAGTTTCAAGCCAACCTATGTCACATAGTCGACTCACAAAAGGTGAACTTATATGTGAGGGAACAGGAACATGATGTTTACATCACATTCTTGGATAAAATTCCTCAAAATACGTCTATCTGTTTGAGAGCTGTTTCAATAATAATCATGGATTTGGCACAAGAGATTTGGACATGCAAGCCTTACTCTTCTGAATAAACTTAAGTCTCAAGACTTGGTGATAGGACTCCTAACATCAAGTATGAGGCAGACAAAGTTTGTTCAGAATGTGTCAAGGGGAAACAGCAAAATCTCTTTTAAAGCTAAAACTGTTTTAAGTACCAGCAGACCCTCGACTTTTACACATTATTTGTGCGGTCCCATGAGAGTTCAAAGTCGAAAGTCATAGATATGTCTGTGTTATTGTGATGACTTTCCAGGTACACCTGGGTGATAATGCTTCACTCAAAAGATGAGACATTTGATGAATGGTTACTCTGGTAAAACAGGTGGAGAACCAGCTTTCTCACAAGTTGGTCTCGGGTAAGGTCAAACCATGGTACTCGAATTTAAAAATGCTGACTTCATTGATTATTGCAGGGAACATGGTATTAGTCCACAACTTCTCACCCCCAGAACACCACAACAGAATGGTGTTGTTGAAAAGGAAGATAAACTCTTGAGGAGATGGCCAGAACAATGCTTATTGAAAGTGGTCTCCCTAAAGTTTCTTGGGGTGAAGCTGTTGAAACTGCTTGCTATATACTAAATAGAGGATCATTAGGCCAAAACTAAAGAAAGCTCCTTATGAACTCTAAAGGGCAGAAAACCAATATTGCATACTTTCGTATCTTTGGATGCAAATGCTATGTACATAACAATGGAAGAACCAGATTGATAAATTGACTAGGATTGATGAGGGAATATTTCTTGGATACTCTTCCAAGCAAAGCATATAGAGTCTTTAACAAAAGAACTCTGTGTGTTGTGAAGAGTGTTCATGTTGTTTGAAGAATTTAACATGTCTTCTGAGATTCCACAGGTTGAACCAGATGAGATTATTGGACTCCTTGAGTTCACTGGAACCATGTGCTGGTTCTCCGAATGAAGAGCAAGCTTACCTAGGCTCACCTACTGGTCACCAGAACATTATGGTGGAGAGCCTAGAGGAGAAGATGATGAGGATACAGATAGGACCTGTCCTGATGGTTGTCCAAGAGATGAACAGGTAAGCAGTTCAGGGGCAAACAATCAAACAACAACAATGTCACACCCTGAACTTGAGGAAGAGAGTAAGGGGAAACAACACGATTGAAAATCCTTCTGGTTTCTCGGAAGAGAAGAGATTGTTGATCCTGCTGGTCCCAAACAAATGAGGAAGCACAAAATGATTTTCCTGCTAAAAGTTTTAAATACAGTTCTTCTCATCCCCTGACCAAATCATTAGCAACATAAATAAAGGGATTCAAACAAGAAGAAATGTTTACAAAACTTTTGTGCTTTCTATTTATTCCTGTCAAGCATAGAACCACTGACTATAAAATGGCATTAGCTGATCCTAATTGGGTTCTAGCAATGCAAGATGAGTTAATCAGTTTCAAAGGAACGAAGTTTGGCATCTTGTACCTAGACCTAAGGAAGATTAGTCATTGGACAAAATGGGTATTCAGAAACAAATTAGATGACCTAGGTACCATAGTCAGAAACAAAGCAAGGCTAGTTGTGCAAGGTTACAATCAAAGAAGGAATAGACTATGATGAAACCTTTGCACCTGTAGCTAGATTAGAGAGCTATTAGAATATTAATTGCTTATGCTGCTCACATGAATAATGAAGTTATTTCAGATGGATGTGAAGACTGCCTTCTTGAATGGATACTTGAAAGAAGGTATATGTTGAGCAGCCCTTAGTTTTGAAGACAGCAGTTCCCCCAACATGTGTACAAGCTGGACAAAGCACATATGGATTAAAGCAAGCATAGGGCTTGTATGAACGATTGTCCAACTTCTTGATGAAGAATGATTACAAGGGAACAGTGGACAAAACCTTGTTATCAGAACCAGGGGGCCGGAACAACTTGATTAGTACAATATATTGTTGATGATATTTATTTGGTGCTACTAATCAGGTGCTATGTTGACGAGTTTGCTAATCTTATGCAGAGTGAATTTGAAATGAGTATGATGAGGGGAACTAGGGTTTTCTTCCTTGCCTGCAGATAAAGCAAACGTTGATGGAATCATGTCCATCAACAAAAAGTATATAAAGAGTTGTTGAAAAGTTGGCATGGAGAACAGCAAGGCTTATGATACACCTGTTCCATCTTACAAAACTTGATGCTGACTAAAGGAACAATGTGAAGCCTCACTGTACAGAGGAATGATAGGATCCTTGCTTTACCTAACAGCTAGTAGACCTGATATGTGTTTTCTGTCGGTTTGTGTGCCAGGTTCTAAAGCAATACCAAAGGAATCTCATTTGAAGGCTGTTAGAAGGATACTTAGGTATTTGTGGAACAACAGATTGTGCTTGTGGTACCTAAAGGTAGCTCAATTGACCTTATAGGCACACAGATGCAGATTATCCTGGGTTTCTAGTTGATAGAAAGACACATCAACCTCATCACAAGAAGAAAATCGATTTCGGCCGACCGAACGCACCTGACCGATTTTTTATTGGTCAGCAATACCGACTAAACTCCGACGTTGTGCAATCGTAAAAGTTTACCTGACCCGAATAATTCGGTCGGTAATACCAACCGATGGCCAGTAGTCGGTATTACGACGATTGTTGTCGTCGGGTAACCTCTCACATCCAAAGCTGAGGGCTTTTTTTCCGCCAAAAATACCGACCGAAAATTCGGGTCGTATTTTATTTTATTTTAATTAAATAAACAGCTAAATTCCTCACGAGTATATCGACATTCAACTCAATTTTTTTTCATTTCAAACACTCTTTCACTTTCACTCAAACCTTCCTCTCCCTCCTCTCACTCACAACCGGCACCGACACCGGCGACCTGACTCACGCACTCGACCGCCGCCTCTTTCTCTCTCTCTCACCTGAGTCGACGCCGCCGAGTATTTCTCTCTTTCTCTTTCTCGCATTCTCTCTCCATGCCGCATTCTCTCTTTTCTTCTTTCTCTCGCTCCTCGCCGGCGACCCACCCACTCTCGGAGCCCAAACTCGCCGGCGACCTATCTCTTCCGTCCACCGCCGTGCAATTTCTCTCTCGCTCCCTGGTAAGCCATTTTTAATTTAAGGGTTCAATTATTTTATTGTGGGCTTATTAATTAAGTTTTTCTAGCCCCACCATACCGCAGGCCACCTGCAAACCCGCCCACTTGCAGCACAGCCGCCACCTGCGCGCACCACGCCCTAGCAGCCACGCCCGCCTCGACTTTGGTAATTATTTTTTTGTTGTTTTTATTGTTTAATTATGTTGTATTAATATGTTTGTTAGATAAATTAGTTGTGTATTATGTATTAGTATGTTTATAGTATGTTTAAATTAGTATGTTTTATTAGTATGTTTATATTTGTATTAGTATGTTTAATTATTTTGTTTAATTATTTATTAGTGTTTTTCTTAGTAGTTTAATATGTTGTTTAATTATGTTTTTGTTATTATGTTATGTTTAATTATGTTGTTTAATTATGTGTTATTAGTAGATACACATAGTTTGTATTAGTATATTTTATTAGTATGTTTAATTATGTTTGTTTAATTATGTTGTATTGCAAAAATATGATAAATTACAACAAATTGGATATATTCCCAAATTTTAATTCCTTAATTAGGTATTACTAATAATAAATAAAATATATATATATATATATATATACATCACACCACACCACACACACACAAAGTATTATTTTTGTATTGAGCAATTGATAATTTATAATTTATAATTTAACATCAAATTTTGTAAGACAAAATAAAAGCAAAGATGTGAAAGGTGGGTTATTTAACTAGAAAATAATCAACACAACAAACTAATCAGAGAAAAAATGAAGTGCTTTGAAGACCTTAAAACATTATAAATTTGATATGCTTGAACTGAATATTTAAATGGCTTAGAATAGGCTTGCCCAAAATGAAAAGGAAGGAGCGTGAGTGGATGTATAATAAGACGAGATCATAAGAACATCTGCGGAGTGAGTTCATCGAAGGGTGAATGAGTTTGTTGCCTTCCGCTCAGCAGCACCCCTACCTCAATGACAGGGACAAGATAGATGTCCAGTGTGTTAGGTGTAAAACTTGAAGTACTTGGATGGCCTGACTTAAAAGGTACATTGTATAGGAGGGTTTTCATGGAGATACTAATGAATGGTTAAATCACGGTTGAAGGGTGAGAAAGGGTCCCTCGTCTCCTACTAACATAATCCCTACCGAGAATGGTTGTCGATGCATTGGAGACGTGACCAATCATTCCTTGAGGAGCAGCTTTAGTCGAAGAAGACCAATGCAGAAGGCGAAGAAGTTCTTCGATGTTGCTCAGTTAGCACAAGAGCCGTGTATGATGGAGCAACATCTCGGTGTTGGAGAGGCTTCTAGAATGATCAATTGAAGTCTGAGTAACACTTGCCACACAGGTGCTAGTGGTTTTGGGTCATTGTTGAGTGATGCGCTCACCCACGTCCCAAAAACGAAGTGTAACACCTACTACGCACAAAGAAGTACTCAAGGGATTAGAGCTTCCTCATGAAAAGATAACCACTTAATTCAATTTCCCCCTTTCAAAGTATGTTTACTTCCCAAGCTAGTGTAGTTAGGATTTAGACACTTTTTGTTACCTTTTCAGAGGATCGACCCCTTGCTTACTACTATACTTAGGTATAGTTAGTAGTATCTGATTATAAATTTTATTTTGAGAGCATCCGGTTAGGTTTTAACTCAACGACCCTAGCCGGAGCCCTTCGGTGTGCTATATGTCACCACACGCCTCACAAGACATGGGGCTCATCATCTCCAACCTCTTGGACGTGTGGATGCACATTGTGAAGAACACCAGTTGTGGTGTGTTATATTTCACCACGCGCCCCACAAGACATGGGGCTCATTAGCCCCAATATCTTGGGCGTGTAGTGGATGCACATTGTGAAGAACACCAAGTGTGGTGTATTATATGCCACCACACACCTCACAAGACATGGGGCTCATTAGCCCCAACTCTTGGGCGTGTGGATGCACATTATGAAGAACACCAAGTGTGGTGTACTATATGTCACCACTCGCCTCATAAGACATGGGGGCTTATTAGCCCTAATCTCGTTGGCGTGTGGGTACACATTGTGAAGAAACACCTAGTGTGGTACGGTGTGTAATATGTCACTACACTAGTAGAAAAATAGATAAAAGTTGCACCTGAAATGCTGGGGTTTTAAAAAAAAKCCCAGCTTTTGAATGTCAAAAGCTAGGGGTTTTTTAAAAAACTGCAGCTTTTGACCCATCTTAGAGCCCAAAAAAATGGAAGAAACACAAAGCTGGGGTTTTTTTWAGAAAACCCCAACTTTTGAGTATACTTAAAAAAATAATAAATAAAATTAAACAAGGAAGAACAATTTTCGTCAGTACGAGGCCCTCTCATCTCGGCCCAATAACAACAGAAACAATTCCCCTAATCCAAAATAAACCCTAATTCCCTCATTCACTTCACTCAACTCATGGTTCACTTCTCTCTCATCTCTCTCACCTCTCTTCTTTCACTTCCCTCTTTCAACCACCACCACAACCGAACCCAGATCGGCCTCCTCTAACAACAGCCTCCTCCAATGGAAACGACCACCTGAAACGCCGTACCACCACCTGAACTGTCACCCTCGCAATTCGTTGCCTCTCATCACTATTCCTGATGGTATGTGTTTTGGATCTYAATTCAATTTCGCTCTATTATTTTGAATTGTGCTCTAAATTTAATGATWATATATGTTTGTGTGATTCGGTTTTAATTTGATTGAAATTAATTCTTGTTCGCGTTTGATTCCAGTGATTTACTGTAGGTTTAATTAAGTCTTGTTGTTTAATAGTGTCTTCATATTTGATTTTGATTGGATTGAGGATTTATATTATGTTAGATCGATTTTTGTGATTTACATGAATTTTGCTTTTGTTTCAATTACAGATCAAGTTTATCTGACTTTTGGTTATTAACGAGATGTGAGATCTTGTCAATATCATCAGTGCAATTTATTCAACGCAGGCTTGCAACCAATAAAACCCTAAATTTCTATGTTTTTTTTTTAATTTCCTGGTTTTTTATCATCAATTTTCGAGGTTTTTTTTTGTTTTGCAGATATGTTGTATGTATACATAATTTCTATCCTTTCATGGTTACTTTATCCATTTCTCTGTCATTTTATTGATCTGTTATGCATTAAGGCCTTAGTTAGATGTATGTTGCCATAAATTTTGGAAAATTTGATGGTCAAACCTTTAATGACAAAGGCAATTGTTGTGGGCATAGTATTTTAGTCCCAAAGGAATGAAGATGCAGTTATGAGCATGAGTTTTCGTTACAATGAATTAGCCTTTTAAGAATCGTATGGCCATTATATATGTGCAAATTTTGGATATTAGTTTTAAAATAAGATTGTCATTTGATAAAATAAATGGACAAGTACGCCATTATATATGTGCAAATTTTGGATATTCAAGTGTTTTCTAATAGGCTTTCATTTAGTAGGATTATATCTATTTCAATTCAGAGGCTTTTAGATTGGAATTGATATGTAGTTGCTAGAGTTTTAACTGATTATAATTGATATGTATGCTATAAATGTTTTTTCGGAGCTAACATTTTTGTAATTTCGCTTCTAATATGTTAAATTGTTGATTGTTCTAGGCTACTTAGCTGAAATTGTCTACATATCTGCGTTCTGCTCTTCCGTGATGTCAAGTTTGATTATGATCGATCATGATGTAATCTTCACCCTCCAAGCTTGGTTGAAGTATTGCTGCTGTGACGACCCAGAAACCGAGGCAAGACCCTCCGTCCTATAGTGGTGTTGCTGCTGCTAGGCTCCCTCTTGGTGCTGTGAGGCTTCCACCTGATGTTGCTGCATCTGCATCTGCACTACTCCTGTCTGCTGCTGCCTTACCTGCACCACTGCTATAATCATTAACCTCATCAATATATATGTATATATATATACAAGTTTTTTTTAATGAGTGTAATTTATACTCATTTATTAGTATTTCTTACTCAATTTTAATGGAAATTGATATTTATATGTATATGTAACACTTTGGTTATCATATTAGGATGAAAATAACAAAAGAAAAAAAATTAGCCCATGTTTTGTCTCTCATTGTACAATGAGAGACAAAACATGGGTTAATTTTTTTTATATATATATAGCAGTCAAAAGCTGGGGTTTTAGCTAAAACCGCAGCTTTTGACATTACAAAAGCTGGGGTTTTTAGCTAAAAACTCCAGCTTTTGACTTCACAAAAGTTGGGGTTAAAGCTTTTGAGGAATTTTGTAAAAAGCTGCAAGCCCAAAAGTTGGGGTTAAAAACCCCAGCTTTTGAGCCCTAAATAACCCAAGCTTTTGATGATTTTTCTACTAGTGCCACATGCCTCGCAAGACATGGGCTCATTAGCCCCAACCTCTTGGACGTGTGGATCCACATTGTGAAGAACACCAAGAGTGGTGTGTTATATGTCACTACACGCCTCACAAGACATGCGGCTCATTAGCCCCAACCTCTTGGGCGTATGGATGCACATTGTGAAGAATACCAAGTGTGGTGTGTAATATGCCACCACACGCCTCACACGACATGAGGCTCATTCGGCCCAACCTCTTGGGCGTGTGGATGCACATTGTGAAGAAACACCAAGTGTGGTGTGTAATATGTCACCACACGCCTCACAAGGCATGGGCCTCATTAACCCCAACCTCTTGGGCGTGTGGTTGCACATTGTGAAGGAACACCAAGTGTGGTGTGTAATATGTCACACACGCCTCATAAGACATGAGGCTGATTAGCCCCAACCTTTTGTGTGTATGGGTGCACATTTTGAAGGAACACCGCGTGTGGTGTGTAATATGTCACCACACGCCTRGAAAACGTGAGTCCCATTAGCCCCAACCTCTTGGACGTGTGGGTGCACATTATGAAGGAAGACCAAGTGTGGTGTGTGATATGTCACCACACACCTCACAAGACATGGCGCTCATTAGCCCCAAACTCTTGGGCGTGTGGATGCGTATTATGGGAGGGTATTTGCTCGCCCTAAGTTATTTATGTAGTAAGACGCCCTCGCTAAGTTTGTTAGTGCCAATACTTGTAACCAGACGCCCTTAAGGGAATTGAAGGATGAATAATGCTTCCAAACACCTAGATGCTAATTACTTAACATATGGAAATGCCTTGGAACGCCCAATGGGGACACCAGTTTCCACTCGTCATAACACCTATAGAGGATATGCCTCTGACGTCGAGTGTGGGGCTAATTGTTTTAGCCCAATGTGTTATGGGCCCATTACAGACATGAAATTACTAAATTGTCCCTTAGAGGCCCAGCCAAGGTGAAAAAACTAAAATGCCCTTGGTTTGGAGATTTCTTGTACATGGGAAAGGCCCAGGCAGGGCCCGTTGTACTTGGGGTTTGTTTATTACGATTGTGCCACTGGACAAGTATATAAATACGTACCCCTGAAAATTGTACAATCAAGTATCTTTTTCATTCCTAACATTCTCTACTAATAGTACTTTCTGCTCTTTCTCTCTCTAGTTTTCTCCCACTAGAATAGTAGTGACTTGAGCGTCGAAGGAACGTTCTTGGGTAAAACCCCAAGGGCAGTCACCATTTGCTTTGGTGCAGGTCAGAGACGTGAAAAGATGGTGTTACGACGTACCATCCGCTACCCTACGAGCTAAGGGCACGAAGATCTAGACTCAACCCTATTTGTATTCTAATTTCTCTTAGTTTCGATCGCCTCGAAGGCTCGAACAGTTAACAAAATAATTAAATTGAATTGAACTTAACCGATCTAAATGAAGTTGAATTGAACAAATAATAAGATCCAAAAGTAACTTCAACTAAATTTAATTCATCCAGTTTCAGCCCAAAGAATAGACACGTTAGTAAGTAGCATGAAGTTTCCCGATACAGGCTTTATGTACATATAATAAGCTAACCGATGGTTGTTCACGAGAAACAATAAAAATACATAAGAGGAAGAAAAAATAAGGTGGTTTATCCAAAAGCATGGCAACCACCTATATTGCATGCTTTCATCCTGCAATTCCTTTGCTGAAATCTAACAACAACCCACCTCAATTCTTCTCTTACTCTTCCATTTCCACACTTCAATCAACTAATTTGACTGTTAGTTCCCGCCATAATCTCATCAATGGCAATTTCTTTAATAATGTCAAAACCCCTCTCAAATTGCCAAGAACAACTCATGCTTCTTTCAGTGCCCAAATACAGCCTATGGCACCTCCTTTCAATGTTCTCATCACTGGTTCTTCAAGAGGTATTTCATCATCTCCTYTTTTCTTTAACCCACATTTCATTTTCCTTTAATTATTATTTTATATCACTGCTTAAAAAAAGGGATTTTTGCTTACTGATTTTCATGAAAATGTAAATTTAGAGTATTTTATTGTGATGTAAATATCCAAATTAAGTTCTTTGACAATTCAATTTCAAAGGTATCAAATGTTTGCAACATTGGGTGATCCTAAATTTATTCAATTGTGATCTTTAGTTTTAGTGTCATTTATTTCTTTCTTTCTTTGTTTGTATTTTAGTTCTGCTTTTTTATACTTGGATTTCACAGCTCAATGTTTGTTGTGAAGTGTGTAGGTTGCTGCTTGCTTGTTCAACAAAATGCACTCAAAATTAAATAATCCCCGAGATTTAAATAAAATACAAATTGCTCTAAACTAAATCAAAATTTGATATAATCAAGTTGTAATTATTTAAATTTATGGTTTTATTTTTGACCAAAAGATATATTTTTTTTATAGTTATACGTATTTTTGCTAAATATATAAATTTTTACTCAAAAATACATTAATTCACGGGAAATTTAGGAGGGAAAATGTGGGAAGTGGGGTTTGCTTTTGTAAGAGTTACTTCCTCCGTTTTTTTTTTTTAAGTGGAAACTTTGGGAGTGACTTGGACTCTAGACAAAATTTGGTTGTGAGTGTGAAAGTGAAAGAGATAAAAAGTGAAGCATGTGATTAAGTGAAATATAAGAAGAAATGACATGCAAAAAAGAAAGAAAAAATAGTTGCCACTAATTTGATATTTCCAAATTTGGCAAAAGTGTCTACTAAAAAGAAACGAAGGAAGTATTAGATTAATTGTCATGTTTTATTTTATGAATGTTTGTTTTATTTACTTGTTCAAATTGGGTTCATTACTGGGGAATGGACTACTTGACCGTATTTACTTTTAGAAGATATGATGGAGTGAAACCTTGTTTCGAATGCTCCCTTAACATGGTGGAAGAGCACCCAACAATGGTTTAGATCATCAAATTTGACCGAGTGGATGACCAAGATATGTTCTGTGGAGGAGGAATGGAAAGGGAGGTGTCCAACTCTCTTTGTCCTTAATATTATACCAAATTTATAGTTTAGGACTTTAGGCTGTCCGAAATAACTGACCACTTTTCAACATCATGTTATGTTACATTTGGTTGGGCCGTTGGGGTGTAAACTAAAAACGTTTTCAATGTAGAATGATTATCAGGAAAGCGGTTTATGAAGAAACAAAATTGCAAAATTAATTTTTCATTGTTCGGTTCCACGTAAGAAAAATGGCGGAAAACAAATGGATAATGAAAGGGAAAGTAGAGGGGGTAGTGGGGAGGAATGTACAGCGGAGGTACTTTTAGTTTGAAGCTCCTTGGCATGATCACTGATTCACAGTTTCCAGGTATCTGAACCTTCCCTGGATCAACGAGACAAATCATGTTGATTGAAAAGAGTTCTTTGAATATATTTGAAAATTAAACCCCAACTGTTACCAAAATGTTTATCAAGTATTAGGTTACTACTTTACTCATGAGCCACTCATTTGCGCCTTTCAGTAGCTTAATGTGGTCATTGTCTTCCTGAAATTAGCTTAATTTGGGCGAAGACTATTGATCATATTAACTTGTAGATAATCAATTCTCTCAGGAATCAAAACTGTTGTTAAGTGGGTTAACAGAAGCTCAAAAAATGGTTATGGTGTCTTAAAGCTTGGCATGATTTAACATTTAAGTGTTGTAGTTTTTTAGATCTGTCTCCCTCTTTTTTTTTGATTTATTTTTTATTTTTATAAACTTTATGCTGTTGTCCTTTTGTCTGCTGAACAGGGATAGGTTATGCACTAGCTAAAGAGTTTCTGAAAGCAGGCGACAATGTCATTATTTGCTCAAGGACAGGTAAGGATTATGTAAGCATGTATTCCTTGTATAGAAAGCATTGAGTATGTTTTTCTACTTCCTCCGTAACGAAATAAAAGCAACAATTGCCTTTTTTGGGTGTAACAAAAAAATTGCAACAATTGTACAACTTAACTATTTTGGTCCCAATTTACTCTCTAATATAAAACTAATTGAAAAAAGTGGTCCCAATTGCTTACCAATTTTTTGTCTTTTCCTACCAATATCTTTCCCTCCTTTTTTTGGGGGACCACCCCATTAATTCTTTTCTTAATTTACCATTAGCTTATTTAGGAAAATTAAGCAAAAAGGTACAATTGTTGCTTTTATCTCGTTACGAAGTACATTTTATGCATTGACTAGTTGACTGCATGTTTGCCATGTTACCAGTTACCCCAGGCTTGTATAGTCTTGATGTAAACTCAAAATGATGTACATATTGGTAAAAAGATTTTTAAGTTTGATAGTAGTGTTGTTTGTTAATATTTTCATCCTGCATGCAAGGAACTATGATAGATTCTCTCATTATTTCTCATCTAGTCATGTAATTTGGCCAGATAGGTTCTTTGAGGAAGTCACTTTGCATATAGGAATTGTTTATGGCTCGTGCACATTGTTCAATCAATTGATTGAAGATTTTATTCATACATGATGTTCATGCAAGTGGCTAAATGGTTTGATATGTGATCTTGTGGATGCAAACATGTCTTCACTAATGAGTGTTCAATATAGACAATCAAACGTTAAAACTGACACTGCTTCTTCAGTTAGTACCTTTGACAGGTATTTAAATGCAGAACTAAGGTTTTCATTGGAAGTTGACCTATATGTGTCAATCTCAAAATGTGGCAATTGCATATAGTGGTTTACTATGTACTATTGATCCTTAACCCGTCACTACAATAATATTATGAGTCATAATCAAACAACTTTTGCAGAGATGTATTATCTCACCTGGCCTTGGTGCTTAAATGCTATGAATTAAGCATAGTTAAGATAGTGCACACAAAAAGGTAGATTGAATTGATAAATCAGACTCACCCTATGTTTGGATTGAAAGAGATGGAGAAAGGGAGGGAAGGGGAATGGAGGGAAGAAATTTCCTTCATTTGGATAACAAATGGGGAAGGAAGGGAATTAGAGGGGAAAGAAGTGGAGGATTAATATGTAAGAAATTGATCTCTCTAACAATTTACCAATTTGGAAGGAAAGCGTATCATTTTTTACTCGCCTACCTTTCTCTAAGAACCTACTTGACAATTTCAAGTGAAATCAGTTCACTAGTTTACTATATTAACGAAGACTATTTTTCATTTTATTTTTTATTTTTTGGTGAATGAAGAAAATGCATTGCAAGAAAGAACAGATACACCTGATCCCTATTTATGTTGGCATCCCTTCGAGGAAGACACCCCAAATAGAAGGGAAGGAAAACTAGTTACAGAAAGCCTCAATCCATATTCTATGTTTTCTGCTAATCTTACTACTAACTACTCCTTAACTTTATTCTCTGCTTACACATGAAGGTAACTTCTTTACAGACTTTTGAAACTCTAGGAATAACAAGCTGCCAGTAGGCCTGATTCCTGGAATACCAGATACAATAAACATCAGCAGCAATCACTAAGCTTCTAATCTGCTTTTGGACCATACAACCATCCTGCCTCCTCAAGAACCAATTGATCATTTGAGGAAAACAAGTCCATCTCCTATGAACCCCTATCCAAGGCAGAAGAGCATTCCAAATTTGCAKACTAAACTGGCATGTCAAGAACAGATGATCTAAAGTTTCAGCATGTTGATTACAGATGCATCACAAATCATCAACACCCAAAAACTTTCAATCTTGCTTTAATCTGAAGTCTTTGAAGAACAGCTAACAATGGTTAACTGTTTAATCTTAGAGAGCCAGCTAAGGATCATAAGTCATAACGATACTATACCTTTAGTTTCACTGTGAGGATAGCTAAAGAAAATAGTGCCAAAGAATATGGTCATTGTATTTTAGGGGTTTCTAATGGGGACTTTGTTTCTAGATACGACCAACTGGTTTCTTTATTTATTCTAATATTGATTTTGTATATAAATTTCATGTCTTCTACCTTGTTATTATAGATATTTCTTATTCTTTATCCCTTGAATTGCTTTGGGAGAAGTTACATTCTTCTAATCGTTGTTTGTGAATTTGAGATTGACTAAGTTATTAAAAGTAACTTCAACTGACATTGAGCTGGGCATCTTTCTTTTATTTTATTTATTAAACCAAATTACTGTGTAAGGTACTTTAAACCTGTCATATTATGTGATGAAATCTTGTTACAGCTGAACGTGTAGATTTGGCAGTTCAGAACTTAAGAGCAGAATTTGGTGATCTTCATGTGTGGGTATTTTATTCATAACTTCTTTTTCCTGTGCCTTTTCCTTTTAAATTGTTAATTGTATTCCCTTTTGGTGGAAACTCATCTTAGTGGCCAACTATAATTATTAAATTCATTGATTTTCTCAAAAACCTTCTTCTTGCAGGGTACCAAGTGCGATGTGAGGGATGGCGAAGATGTGAAGAATTTGGTTGCATTTGCGCAAGAAAAATTAAAACACATTGATATCTGGGTAATTAAATTGATGCTTAATACTTCCTCTATTTCATTCTTTTTGCAACAAATGGCCTCTCGATACCTAGGCAAAATTTAATTGTTAGTGTGAAAGGTATTGAGAGAGAAATTGGGTTTTTGTTGAAGTGAGAGATAGAAAGAAATGATTTACAAAAAGAAAGAAACCACGTGTTGCATTTAATTTGAAATTGTCAAAGATTAGAATTCTTGCATTTAAAACAAAGCGGAGGAAGTATGATCCTAGTCTATTCTTTTTGTTCTTCATTTTGTATTTATTTTACTTCTATTGTGTATACAGTCCTTTCATGTTGTCTAAATTTCTATTCCATTGTCATAGTTTAATCGCTCTATTGTGGTTCTAGTAGCAATGAGGTACATGTTCTCCATTCAATTTAGGACATTTGTGTATAGGGTTTAGAACATTGTTTTTATGGTTTAGGACTTAATTTTTGTTGGTTWAGGACATTTTCGTTTAGGATTTTTTTTTCTTTTTGGTTGTATAGGACAGTTTCGTGTAATTTAGGATATTTGTGTTCTGGTTGGAAGCACATAGAATACCATGCTCCCGGAAGCATGGTAGAGTTTTCAATCATAAGGATTAGGATGGGCCCTTGTAACTCCTATATTTAAGATAATCTGCTCTCATACATCTCCTCCTTGCTCATCCTTAGACTAAAAAAAGGCTTGATTAAATGGTCAACATGGTTTTCTGTGCAATTAGAAGGGGAAAAAAATACTGTGCAAAATTATGACTTTGATTTCCCCAACTTAGACAGAGTATAATCTGAAAGATGACTTAGCACATTTGCAGGACATCATTACATAAAAAAACTTGGCTAATGCTGTGTAATATAGTTTTGGAAGATGGCCAGTTGGCTTTTGTTTTGTACTATGGTCTCAAAAACATCCGATTGGGTAAAGTACATAAGAGAACAATGTGTTGTCATCAAATTGCATTTCTACATGCCTACTTATCTGTCATGTGATGTTCTCTCAATAGTGACTACAGAAGAGAACAATGTTTCATCGTTAAATTGAATAACTGCATGTCTTTCGTATGGTGTTCTCTCAATAGCGACCTTTAGATTAATTATATATTGCTACTGATGCAGATTAATAATGCAGGATCTAATGCATATAGCTATAAGCCTTTGGCAGAAGCTTCTGATGAAGACCTCATGTGGGTGTATTCCCTAATCCCCCTCATCACTCGTGCTAAATTTACTGTTTACATGCTTTCAATTGCCCGTATACTCTTTTGATTGATTAATTATTTACAATTTATGCAGTGAGGTGGTCACTACAAATACCCTCGGTTTGATGATCTGTTGCCGAGAGGTGATAGACATGATCCTTAATTCGTCATTGCTGTCAAAGGAAACATCAACACTTCATTCTTACATGCTAGTGTTGTGCAGGCGATAAAGTTGATGTTGAACCAACCTAGAGGTGGTCATATTTATAACATTGATGGTGCTGGATCAGATGGAAGACCAACCCCGAGGTACCTTTAAGGCTTTACTCCATTGTGCATGTCATGGAACCTCATGTTACCTCTTGATTGCTCTAAAGTCTTAACCCTTATTTTAGAGTACTTAGTAACGAGAAATATACACCCATCTGGCTACTGTTTTTCTTTATTCATCCCTTTGTTTTGCTGCCTCCATTTATTTCCCTCTTTACTTGGGGTGTTGGGGGTACGTTTTTCTCTTTGTTTTTGCCACTGAAATTTTGTCCATGAAATTAAGAAACATATATCTTCTGCAATTAGAGAGTTTAGGATTTTTGTTGATGTTTGTTTTATCATTGTCCTGAAATTGCATTGATTTATCCCAGAAATTTCATTTCAATTGGACGGAAGAAATGCTAGGGTCTAGATTCTTTATGACAGCTTATTGAGTTTATCTGAAAAAAATACAGCTTTCTTAATATGATGACTTCCAAGTTTCCTTGAAACAATTCATGTTTAGCTGACGCCAAATTATCTGGACTAAGTCTTTGTTGTTGTTTTTGTTTGTAATATAATGCTTCCCTTCTCGTTGATAAGAATTTGCTTGCATTAGGACCTTGTCTTTTGTTTGCTCCATGCTACGTAGAAGTATTGGGTAATTTTTTATGCATACAAACCTTTTCTCTTCGGGATCCCCTTGTTAAATCTTGGTAAAAAGCACAATAAACAAATTGAACCTTATCTTTACCAGTCTTTGATGGTTTAGGTGCAGAAAAAGACCCCAAAATAATTTTCATTTTCATCCATGACAAACCTACCGAAAGGTATGGCTGTACTTTCTCCTAGATTTCCTTTTGCCTTCAGCAAGCCATCGAGGTGTAGATGCTGCAACAATTTCGTTCTGTGGGATCTGAAGCAGTTAACTCCTCAGTGTGAATTGGAATATCAATGACAGTCTTGGAACATGGATTCAAGTTTCTCTCTTCAGTTCAAGTCAGTTAGTAAGCTCAAATATATATGCTAATCAACATTGATCAGTTCCTTAATGTTTTCAGCCGAGCAGACAATTTGTCTGCAATTTAAGATTAAGCAACCACCAAATGAAGACTCTACCCATTCAGAAGTTGTACATTAGCAACAATATTTATAGCATTTTATTTATTTTTATTTTTGTTGTTTCGTAGTTGGCTTTTTGGTTGGTCTTATGATTGCAGCCAAAAAACTTATAAAAGCAAAATAGATAAATAAAAATATAACTATTAATTTTGCTTTGAATGAGCCACTGCTTCATTTCCGAAAATTAATGATATGTTTTGTTGATATTGATATTTATTCTATTAGATTTGCTGCATATGGAGCAACCAAACGCAGTGTGGTGCACTTGACAAAATCATTGCAGGTTGGAATGGCTTATTCTTTAGATTTTTTATTTTTTTTTATTTATTTTTTCCTTTTTGTGTTTGCCAGTTATTTGGTATCCAGCTTGCATAGAATAAAGAATAAGTCCATAATGGATCTTTGTCAATATGCGACATGAACAATTAATGGAACAATAAGAAATTTTGATAATATTGTTTGGAAAGAATAACTTGTTTGTACTTATGCAGCCAACCCCTTCATTTGAGATTAATTCTTGGTATGTTGTTATTGTTGTGATGATGCAAAAAAATAAGCTTTCATTTTTTTTTTGGCTTCAAGATACCACATTGTACCCTGTTTGGGTTAACTTTGAACAATTTTCTTACAAACTATGGGCTTGCTTGTTATATGCCCCGTTCCTCAAGCACAAGAGAATGATATCATCAACTTTAAATATCCCCTGTTTGACTTGATGCTTGATGAGCTTTAAGAGCACCCTACAAGAGTTAAATTTTCTATGCTGTCAAAGAGCCTATCTGTTCAATCGTTTAATTGCATTCATGGATAAATGGGCAGTTAGCTAGTTACCCCAGGTAGACTGTTTTGGCAGGCAATGTTAAAAAATAAAATAAAAGAAAAGGAAAGAAAAGAAAGAAAACTGGTCGTTATTAATATTTTACCATTAACTTACAGTTAGAGACAAAAGGGGGGAAGAGAGGTGATCAGTGTATAGTTCTTTGCCTAACCCCAGCTATTGTCTGTGTGTACTCTTTTTAGTTTCAGTTAATTAGCCTAATTAGAAAAAAAGGTTTCAGATTTATTTCTTTTGTATATGTGACTTTTTAACGGAACTTTCTGTCTACCAGGCTGAATTGCAGATGCAGGATGTAAAAAATGTGGTAGTGCATAATTTATCAGTATGTTTTCTCTTATCTTCTCATCAAAATTGGTATCCATGTGCCAATTATTTTTGCACTGTTGTAAATTATCAGAATAATTTTGAAAAAAGAATTTTGCAATAGTTTTGCTTATTTTTCTCTTCAAACTTAGTGTTGATATTGTTATATCTAAAAAGAACATGCAGCCTGGAATGGTCACGACTGATCTTTTGATGTCAGGTGCTAATACAAAGCAGGTTTYACACTCTCTCCCCTTGTCTCACTATTTATTATTGCCATTCAATAAATCGTTCACTATTATTTTGTTTCTTTTCCTCAGGCAAAGTTTTTCATCAATGTTCTTGCAGAACCTGCCGAAGTAGTAAGATTCCATCTCTCTAGTTTTTTTAGCACGCGATGCGTGCTTGTCGTAGTGTTTGAAATATATCTTAATAGTGAACAATAATATGAAATTTCGTGGAATTTTGTCGTATTGATTGATTGTTGATTATTTTAGGCAATTATTTAATTAGCTTAATGAGATGCAATTGTAATTTTCCAAAGYGAGGGGGGTAGGGTAGTAAGTTCGGGGGGACACCACCGCGACCTCCCCCCTTCCCTTATATATTAGATATACGATATAGTTTTCATGTTCTACAATTTTAATCTTCATGTTGTACTATATTAGACTTTATGTTCTACATATTTTATTCATGTTCTACGATTTCATGTTCTACAATTTCGACTTCATGTTGTGTTCTATAGATTTAGTCTTCGTGTTCTACAAATTTGTGTTTGATGTTCTACACTTTTCCAACTTTCTCTCTCCACGAGCCAACCCGGCCCAGCCCAAAGGCACTCCCTCTCACTGAGCCCAGGCCAAACCCACTCCCCTTCACTAAGCCCACCTGCACCCCCTTCCACCGAGCCCAGTCCAGCCCACCCACACCCCCTTCCACCGAGCCTAGCCCAACCCACCCAGACCCTCACCATCGAGCCCCGCCACGCTACACCAGGCCAAGGCCACCACTCGCGCACCAGCCCGCATCCACCACCACCACGACACCTTCCACATCATCACCCTCCCCGTCACACACGAACCCAGCAAAACCACCAACCGCCGCACCCATAACTCCCTTCGAACCCAACAAAACCACCAACCACACCAACAACCCCGCCCACACACCCCCATCGAAAATCAAAACCCTAACCCTAATTCAATCCGAGCCTCACCCATCCCACAGACCCACACGAAGCCACCCTCACCCTCACCGTGCCCAGAAATTTGAAGTGGTGGTTGGAGTGAGATGGTGGTGCCCGTGATTACTCAATGGTTCGAGTGGCTTAGATGCGCGCGATTGGTGGCGCGTTGGTGATTTCGTTCACATGGTGTGATGGTGTAATTTGGTGGGTGGTTCATCGGGTTCTGTGTTCGGCTGGGTTGCTTTGACGGTGGTGTGACGGTGGAGCTCTAGTGTTGACGTCGCAGACTAGTAGGGGAGAGAGAAAGGCTTGAGTGAGGAGAGCGAAAGGATAGAGGGAGGAGAGGGAGAGTCAGGTAGGTTCAAGGGAAAAAAAAAGAAGAAAAAACAGTTGAAATAAAAAATGAATGGTTGAGATTTGTTTGAGTTGATTTGAATGACTAAGATTAAAGTTCGCATAGTTCTCATAATTAGGGTGGTTCTCATATGAACCTAATTCTATATATAAATTTGTACGCAATGGCTGCTTAGGCATATGAAAAGTGTATTTCATTAAAAATGGCTATATAGTATGCATCATATTTAAAAATATTTATAGCTAATTAGTAATACAATTTATTAGAATTGTAATTGTTTTGTAAATAATTGACTTGAAATTCAAAATAATATCATGTACGGGGTATGTTGTATTGTACGTTCTAATCCAATTTAGAGTAATGTTAATCGATTTAAATATTTCTGCTAATTAAGTCACATAATAAATGCAGTTTCAATTTTTAATCACATAATAAGCAAAGGGTAATTAAGGTACATCAATTCATAATTTTTAAATTTTCATTAAGGGTATAAAAGTCTTTTCAGAGGGGGACACCATCTTCCTCCCCCTTCCCTTATATACTAGAGATATGTAAACTGTGGTCGAGAACTCTTGGGTTCTATGTTTTTAGTAATCACTTAATCTACTTGCTTTCGGTATGTACTTCTACTATATTTTGTGCCACTTAATCTTTACTTTGACTTGTAGCCTGCAGTTGAAAACACATAAACATGTCCATTCCAATAGGCAGTGCTTTCTTTTCCTGTAATGCTTTTAGAATTGAGAAATTGAACAAAAATATTTGTCAAACTTCAGCCATATCTAATAAGCCTCAAGTCAAACAGCCACTGATGAGCTTTGATTAATGTTCCTGCCTTCCTACCTCCGAGTATAACTATGGCCTAGCAAATTGGAGAGGCAACAAAGTTGCTATTTTGGCCAACACATAGTTGAGAAATGCAATCTTGTTTGTTGCAGTTTTAACATGATTTAGAGTTGACTTGTAGTATATTTCAGGTTGCAGAATACCTTGTTCCCAATATTAGATCGATTGCTGGCAGTGGATCAACAAAACCAACTTATGTACGGTTTTTGACTGGAGTGAAAGCCTACTCACAAATCTTCTCAGTATGTCTCTAAAAACTCAGATTATTTCTGTTCTATTTTCTTAATTCCATTTTATTTTGATTGCTATGAGAAAAATTATGCTTCTTGCAAGATGTGCTGCAATGACCTCATTTCAATTTATGTTCGGCCTTTTTATACAGAGAATATTATTTGGTGCTCGAAGAAATCGTTTTGTTCTTGAGGATTGAAAATTTTGCTGATCAGCCCACTAAGCTCTCTCCAATCTTGTGTCATCCCTTCAACTGCTATCTTGATGGGATTTGGCAAGTGATTTGATGATTCTTGTTTTAATTCCTCAACAAAGTTTGACAGATTCCTGAGCAACGTATAATGGATTTGCTGTTGACGATATAGCTATTTGAACCAATGTATGTACACTCTTCAGGAGGCTATGAATGGAAGCTAGTTCATAAAAATTGTCCCCTCTTCTCTCACTCCGCAAAATCTTTGTCAATAACTGCCACCCTCGTTTTGCGTTTCATCTTCCTCAAATGGTCGAAGAGCGATCTTTTCTTTGCATTATGTTTTGGTCATCATTTATAGTGTCCTCATTACTAGTTGGTAAAGTTTGAAGTGTGTTTAGGAATGCTATTTGAAGTCCAAAAATCCTTAATTTAGTCCAACTTTCACTTGACTTTCCCCTTCTTACCCCAACTTACTCCTTTTCCTCAATCACTTCCATTTTCTCTCTCTAAAATCACCAAACACCAATTCAACAATCACCACCATCACACTACCCAACCATGTCAGACAACCCGAATAAGAAAAAAACAAAAGTGATTCTTAGGAAGAAAGTGGTAAAATCGGCCAAGGCAGTACTTGTGGGGTCGATGGTGGTAACCACGATGGACATCACGGTATTCTCTATTGGAAATATGAGTGTTATCAAGGCTACATTTAGGTTAGAAATTGATAGAGAATGAGATGGTGTGTCGTGGCAATTAAGATCACTGACTTGAAAATGATAACTCTGCGCAATCAGGGTGTTCATTGTATTCGCCGACTAGTTAACAAAGGTTTACACATCACCTTCACACAAGGGCACTCGTGGATGAAGGTATGGAGGCACAAAAACTTATGTCCAAAAACAAGGAAGAGAAGTGTTTAGAATTTTCATGTATGTGTATGTCATTTGGAAGAGAAAAGAGAGGTATGTGTGTGTGAGTGTGTGTGTGTGTGTGTGTGTATATATATATATATATATATATATATATATATAGGATCATGTAAAACCACAAACCTTGGGTGAAAACTAAAAACTTTTGATCTTAACCGTAGGATTTCGAGATGCACAATCATGATTTAATCTATGTATATACTTGTATTTCAATTTGGGGTACATTGAAGGTTTAAAGGGGTACGCGTGTACTGTTCATCAACAGTAGCTGAAAGTCCTGCGTACCCCTTTACTGTTTATATGTACCCCTTAAAATGTAAAATGTACCAATTTATTTTGGTTTTCACGTTCTCATATAACATGTAGTTTTCATTGGATTCTGACTATATATATATATATATATATATATATATATATATATATATATATATATATATATATATATATATATATATATATATATATATAATGGAGGAAGAAGAAGGAAGGTGACTCTTTGGATTTCATAACCCCCAGTCATCCAAGTATAATAATCCAAGGATATTAAAGAGTCATAACCCCCAAATTCAAGTGAAAAGTCAAAAGGCTTCAAGGGAGTAAATAGCAATCAAATGACATTAAGCAAATTGCATAATCTTCTAGTAGTATCACTTGGTCAGCCTAGGCCGTAACCATCTTGCGGTCTCGAACATCACACCTAGGGRTGTTAATAAGCTGAGCTGGCTCGCGAGCTGCTCGAGCTCGGCTCGGTCAAAGCTCGGCTTGAAAGCTCGCGAGTCGGCTCGATTTATTTATTTATTATAAATTATATAATTATTTTATATATTTAAATTTTAAAATAAGAAAATATGTATATGTATTATTTTTATAGCCTTATAACTGTTATAAGTAAAAAGCCTTATATGCTAGGCCCAATTGCCCAAAGCCCATTAACCAAATCAAACTTACATTTGAGTAATTGACATTCACCATTTCAGAAATCAAACTCACGAAAAGAAACAAACCCTAACACCAAGAACCCTAACACGAAGAACCCCAATCCACCTACCGGCGTTACAATCCACCGGCGCTCCGGCGACCCTGCTACGAAGAACCCCAATCCACCCAGCTGCAGTTGGTTGCTGGCCTTGCTGCGTTGGTTGCTGRGTTGTCTGCTGTTGTTGTTGAGTCGGTTTCTGCCCACCCGCGTCGACTGTCTACGGCCCACCTACCACCTCCATGGACAGCGGCGACGCCGGCGACCCTACTATTGCAGGTCAGTGCAATTATGAGTTTTTTTTTGTTTTTTTGTTATTGTAGTTATTGTTAATTGTTAGCAAATTTTAATTTAACTTCAAATCCATAGTTGTTTGTTTATTGTAGTAGACTTGTAGTTATTGTTTGCTTAATGTTTACTTCGATTTTGATGCAAAATTAGAGAATAAGAATTGTTGGCAGAATTTGAGAGCAAGAATTGGCAGAAATATACAAAATTGTGTGTTTATTGTTTTGTTGGCAGAAATATAAGATTTGTTGGCAGATATTTTACTAAATTATGTTTTGTTTATGTGTTTATTGTTTCTTTTCTGATTTTTTAGTTAAAAAATAAATAAATAACGTATATGATAAACTGATTGTGCTACTGCTACATTACTGGTTAATTGGAACTAAATTTGTTAATTGTACTAAATTTGTTAATTGAACAATAGGTGAATCCAACGAAGCACCATTGATAACACCCAATTGTTCATCCACTCCTACCGTCGAAAAATTCTTTGTAAATCTAGAAGAGGAGGTGCCGTATGATGAAGTAGAACAAGATGAAGGTGATGATGACATTCCAGAAGAAGAAGCTATTGAAGGTGATCCGGAGATATAAGAAGAAGATGGTGATCTAACACCATTTCCAAACAGAAAGAAACATTCTACGGTGTGGGCGGACTTGGAAACTCCCGTCCAAATTCCTCCTCCTGACGGTCCATGGAAAACCAAATGTAAGCACTGCAAAAAACTTCTAATACCAAAATCAGGAACTACTAGTCACTTGAAACGTCATGTAGACAAATGTTTACAAAAGAAAGCATCTCTTAATAAGAAACAAAAGATGTTAAACTTTGTGCCTTCTAATCATGCTTGTGGTGATGTTAACGCTAAATTTGTTAGTGCTTTGCATGATGGTAAACTTAATATGGTTAGTATGAGAGAAGGGATTGCAAATTGGATTGTGATGCATGAAAAACCTTTTAATGTTGTTGAAGAAAAAGGGTTTAACATGATGCTCAAGAGGGGGATACCACAATGGACTAGTGTTTCACGCCACGCTATACGAAATGATTCTTTTAGAGGTTATGAGATAGAGAAGAAGAAATTGAAGACTTATTTGAAGAGTATTGATAAGATTTCTTTGACCACGGATTTATGGCGTAGCAAACCACAAAAAATTGAGTACATGGTTATCACGGGGCATTACGTTGATAAGGATTGGAAACTTCAAAAACGTGTCTTAAYCTTTGTTCATATTCCACCTCCTCGGAAAGGAAAAGACATAGCAAATTGCATTTTTAAGTGCCTAAAGGTGTGGGAAATTGAAAATAAAGTAAGTCATTTGTACTTTACTTCATTTTGTTGTTCCTTTAATTCTTTTCATACTTGAAATTATATTGTTATTTACTTACTTTTTTTATTTTATTTTTTTCAGATTTTCACTGTCGGTAGACAATGCAACTACAAATGACTCGTGCATTCAAATCATGAAGGAAACCTTTTCCCTTTCTAAAAGGCTTATTTGTGGTGGGAAGTTGTTTCACGTTCGATGTTGCGCTCACATTCTTAATATAATGGTTCAACATGGATTGAAGATCGTGCGACTAATCAAAAAGAATGTTCATGATTCAGTGGATTATCTCAATGGAAGTGAGGCGAGGATGAAGAAGTTTTGTGTCCTTGTGCAACAATTCAACCTTAAAGAAAGGAAACTCATTCTAGAATGCAAAACTAGGTGGAATTCTACTTATGATATGTTAGCTAAAGCAATCGAGTTCAAAGAGGTATTTTTCAGACTAGCTTTAGAAGATAGTGAATATGTTTCTTGTCCTAGTTCCGATGATTGGTTGAAAATTAAAAAGTTGCTTGATATCTTAAAAGTATTTTATACCACCACCAATATAATCTCAGGATCAGAATATCCCACTTCTAATATATTTCTTAGTGAGATTTGTTACATTAAGGACATGTTAGATAGAAATTCTAATTCTGATGATCAATTTGTGAAAGACATGGTGAAAAATATGAAGGAAAGGTTTGATAAATATTGGAYTGAGTGCAATTGATCATGGCTATAAGTGGTGTTTTGGATCCTCGTCTCAAGATGGAGGTTCTCGAATATACTTTTCCTCAAATGTTTCCTCCTGAATTGGTTAGACCAAACATTCTTAAGGTTAGAGATACTTTGTATGAGTTATATGATGAGTATAAAAGAATGTATTCTTCTCCAACGGAGGTGGTAGATGAATGTGACAATAGAGGTTTTGGTGGTGGGGGAGAGAGTCTTCCTGGAATGTCTAGAGTGTTACAAGCTGTGAGAAGTGGTAGAATAGCTCAACCCAAGAAATCAGAGCTTGATTTATATTTTGAGGAAGAATTTGTTGAACAAGAGATCCAAGAGAAGTTTGATGACTTAAAATGGTGGAAAGAAAAATCAGCCAAGTATCGAATCTTGTCTAAAATTGCCTCTAATGTGTTGGCCATTCCTATTACCACTGTAGCTTCTGAGGCCACTTTTAGTGCGGGGAGTCGTMTCATTGATCCTTYTCGAGCTTCATTGCTCCCCYAAACTGTGCAAATGTTGATTTGCTCCGGAYATTGGAATAGAGCTCTCTTTGGAATAAAGAGAAAGAACAAAYTAAGTMTAATGCATAGAAATTTTGTATTTGTATARTATTTTTTMAAGCTTATTATAATAGTATTATTTTCTAATGTGAAGGATTATGAAGAAGATCAACCTAAGGAAATCACACTTCCTATTCCATAGTTTGTTACTCAAAGGTCTTCTTTCTCTCGTTGTACTATTTTAAATTCTACTCTATTCATTTTCTCAAAGTTTAATACATTTTTTTAACATAATATTGTAGATTTTTTGGATGACAAGCGATGAATGGAAAATGGCAAGGAACATTGGAGGAATGCACGATCATATTTGTTGCTTATTATTGCCTTTGTAATATGAATAGAGATTACTAGTGTGTGACTCTTATTTGGTTTGAAAACTTTGAATTTTGTTATTTGAGACTTTGTAATTTGTATTTAAGTTTGATTTGGTTTTGGATTTGTAGAATATTTTGTTGGATGAAAGTTTGAACTTTGAAGAAAGTTTGAACTTTGAAGATTATAATTTCAAATCATAAAAAAAAACAAGTTAAATAAGCTTAAATGAGCTCGAGCCCTTAACGAGCCTTTAAATGAGCTCGAGCCTTAAACTAGCCTTTAAATGAGTCCGAGCCCTTATACGAGCCCTTATACGAACCCTTATCAAGCTTCGAGCCTCGAGCCTCGAGCTTTGAGCTCGAGCTCGAGCCGAGCTCCAATGTCGAGCTAACGAGCTCGAGCTCGAGCTCAAACTTTGAGGCTCGACGAGCTCGAGCCTCGAGCCGAGCCTTCATATAAGTCTAACGAMCTCGAGCCGAGCCTAGCAAGGCTTGGTCTCGGCTCGGCTCGTTAACAGCCCTAATCACGTCACAATCACCTTGCGGAGTAATCTGACCTACTTTTAGAAATACATATGCACAAACCTTATAATGTCATTACAAACTTTTAAAATTATAATAATCCCCCACTATGACATTAATAAGGATACACAAAACTTTTGGGCATGAGAGGAGATTAGTACTTAACATTTGATATTACATAAGTAATTTGAAATTAAATGCTTAGTGAAATGAGACAATGGACTACAAGCCCAAGGGTGGACAAACCTTGAAACCCTTGAACTCTTGATCATAGAGTGGACGTACCTTGAAACTCTAGATTAGCTCAAGACCCCCACAACACATACCTTTCTCCAAAGATTATATGGATTCCGCGATAGTGTTGTGCACTTTATACCCTAGCACATACCTTAATCTAGTGGAAGCCCTAGAAAAATTGCCCAAGTTTTTCATAGAAGATGGCTAGTCTTCACAATCACATGTGTAAATCTCAAGTGCATCTCAAATAACACTTAGTCATATGAGTTATTAAGAAAACATTCAATCTTTAAATGCTACAAATAGTAGGACCTAACCCATCACAAGACCATGGATTCATTAAGAGCAATAACCAGCTCATCCTCATCACAAAAACATTATATACCAAAATTTAGTGCGTCCACTTCAAAATTTGGATTCATTAAGAGTTCAAAACACTCAACCATCGTACAACGGTGGATCCCCCAAGTGCGTCTCAAGTATCACCTACCACAAGGATATTAGATCCATTAAGAGTTCGAAAACTCAACCTCATTCAAGCATTACAAAGGTATGCCATAGGGATAGGTAATGTGTAATGCTTATCACATCAACATGTGGGCTCAAGGCCTATCCCCCTCGACATTTCAATAATGATTGAGGATCATAAAAGGTCCCAACCTTTTTCCATTTCAACAATGATCAAGGATCATAAAAGGTTTCAACCTTCTTCCATTGTGCAAACCATTATCTTCGTTGTCAAATTTTCCTATTAGAACAATAAGACCATCAACAAWGACATTAGAATATTCATATACTCTTCACAAAGCACAGACACTAAATGGAAGACTTAGTCATATTATCTTGTTCTAAACATTTAAGAACAAATAAATCATGGGACATCATAAACAATACAAGATTTTAGAACATTATCTAAAATAAGATCCTTGAAAAATAACATAGTTTCTAATGAGAATTATTTCATCACCGTCAAGTAAAAAGTATTTTTTTCACTTAATATTCAAAAATAATTAACTTTTGAAAATATTGCAAACCAACAAACTTTTTACATGATGAAATACTTAAATATATGATTGTTCACCAAACTTTTTGTGAAAAATCATAACTCCAAGAATTCTCAAACAAATGTTATGTCAAACATTACAAAACAAATATGCTATGTTAAACATTGTAAAACTCATTGTATCGCCTTCAAAACCATTTTAGCATACTCATTCAAAACAAATATTCCATTGATTGAGTTCTTTATAAAAAAAAAAACAAAAAGATTCATGCTAAATTACATTTCATGTTAATAAGTCAACTCTAAATTTTCAATACATTCTCAAAATAAGGAAAGACAAGGGAGTGATAAATCATCAAATGACGTCAAGTAATTGGTGCATATTACATAGTAATAAGAATAGTCTGCAACCATCTTGCGATCTCTAACAACAAGCCGCAACCAGGTTGTGGAGTGTACTGTTTTTTTCCTAATAACCATATGCACATACTTTATAATGTCATTACATCTTATTACAATACGAACATTGTTTTTCCAAAAACATGTCAAACACACGCTTCTAATTTTGAGAAGAACATTTGGTTCGTTTTGATCTTACTATCAAACTTTCGGTCTTTTTACTCACAAAAAAAAAAACTTTTAAGTCCAATACAACTATATTAAAATAGTACACTTCTTTTACATTGGACGAAAAAGTCATTTTAAAGAACCTTTGTTTGATATCGAAAAACAATGCATACCCTCAATAAAATTTAAACTTTGCAAGTACAAAGAAGGTGTCAAAAAAACTTTTACAACCAAGATTGCAAAGCTGCAAAAATCAATAACCCKCCACATGACTGCGCATAAAAATTCCAAAGTTTAAACTTCAAAAAATATTGTTGGCAAACGCTTAATTGGTTGAGAAATAAACCAACCTTAACTTTGCATTGTCATAAAACAAGTGCAAATGTGATTATTAACTTTAAGGRACTTTAAAAACTCCTTTCAAGTGGCCATAAAACTACTTGAACTTGAACCATTGAATAACACAATAGAGTCTTTTTTTTTCAATCCAAAAGTCAGCATAAAAATAAAGGCAATTAAAAGCTTTACTAAAAATTTTATTGTTTACCATCCAAAGAGTTTCCTTCAAAAAGTTAGAACAACTCAATCCATATAAAAAAAACTTGTTCAACTTCCTCATCACACATGATTGTCTATGCAAGTTTCCATTCTATTAATTATTTCAACAAAGACTAATATTCTTTAACAAAAACATCATAATTTTTATTGTTGAAATAATTAATAGAAATCAAGCAACATGAACAAATTTAAGTGTCTCCTCATTTTAGTAAACATTTTAACAAAACATTATATATCAATGTTTTTTAAGTCGAAATTCCTTAGCAAAATAAAACATAATATTCATGTTTGTCGAAATGAATACTCAAAATGATATCTTATAACACTAATCAAATAAAATACTAAACACAATCATAGAAATTCTAGTTTAGAATGAACCTCCTTTGATGTTGTTGAGTCCCTCAAGTTTTGAATGATGATAAACCATTACAGGAAACAGGATGCTTAATTATGAATATAGTTGGTTTTGGGAACCAGCTGATTTAGGATACTTGTTTCCCCAGACAAGTTAATATTTATTGTGAATACATTGAAACTAACTTGTTTGATACAGGGAACAYCTGACTACATACAAAGCTCATATACTGGTACAGAACCAGTACGAGCTGTTTCCTTGACTGTTATGCTGAAAAACAGTTATGTAGCTTTTATTGCACTTTAACCTTGTTACATGTGTAGTATTAGAATGTTTCCAAGGCTTGAAGTATGAAGCCTTTCGAAGACATTCGAAGAAAGAAGCTGTGCTCATAATTGAAGTATTCAAAGGAAGATTCAAAGTCTTGAAGATTATTACATGAAGATTAGAAGAAATGCTCCTCAAAGTTTAAATCTAGGAATTCATGTAATATGCT
>SNQN01007480.1:19400-33203 GCA_008642245.1 Bassia scoparia | reverse complement strand
AGTTTGGCACCAATGTTTCGGGCGTCCGTGAATAACCTATATAGGCACGGTGGCGATCCCCTCAATTCGACGACACACCCCAACGCATTCACATGCGGATTCCATGGCTCAATTCCATGACACTGAAGCTGAGGTCAAGCCCCCCTAAGGCGGGGCGAAGCCCTACAAGTATGACCCCACGTATTTTCAAATTTTGTGAGTTCAAAGCATCTTTTCTAAGTCGAAACAATCGCGAGACGCGGTATGTTTCATCACTGATTACTCTTTTGGGGAGACACTTTTAGGTGTCTACAAACAGCAATAACTTATATGAACTTATTAATCTGCCTTATCATTTATCTGCCCGTGATTCATGAATTTATTTACTTTGAAGCTAAAAAGGCCAGTGTTATACCAAGTCTGAGTAATGTAGTAGTTTTGTGCAGTGAATTGTATTATACGCAATAATATGTACACTAAATGTGAAAGTGTTGTGGACCAAGGCAGTTAAGATCGCCGGGCCAAATAAATCAAGATTAAGCCATTTATGAGAATCTAATTCGTTGTCCTTAATCAATTATTGCCTGTGACAGGTTATATAATACTACTGTGTATAATGTAACTGGATACTGTATAATTTTTGCTGATTTTTTTTTTATTCCAAAAGTCTAACTGTTACACCTATGTCTGATTATTGATTATATATCCTTATCTGCGTATAAATACCATCATATCCTAAGTTTGACATCAAGTATAATTGTTGGGCACCTATGTCACACCTATGTCGTGGGTTCGGGGACATGGTACGGATTGAGTCAGTAACCCAATCCGCCCGCATGTAGCGCCCTCTACTCGGTCTCATTGTAATTCCATTCAAAAACGATCATTGGATGCACACAACTTACATATTAAAAACCTTATTAGCGCACTAGCCCTAAAAGTTACTAACACAGTGGGTTTCTATTATGCACAAACAACTATCTAGCCTAGAAATTGTGATCACTTGATATTAGTCAAATTAAAAAGGTGCCTAAATGCCGGTTGTCCATGATTAATCTGACTTTAAAGTGATTCACATAATTTCCGGTATTATTTAACAAAACAAAAACAAGTGATGCAAGGTGTAATATAAACGAAACGAAATGAATATATACAATATGCAAAGTAATATGTAATATGTACATATGCGCCATTCCTACCTTGAGACTGCAAACAAAATAAGAGTTAGTTGTTAATAAAATGTGAAATGTTCGCCACGGGTCGCTATGCAAGATGACAAGAAAATGTTAGCAATGACAAGCAGTAATAATAATGAAAATGAAAACTATTGAAAGCAGTAAAAAAAGAGGATGAAACTCCTACATATTTACCAGAAGCAAATAACGAGCGAGTTTCTACATCTTGTTAATCGAATTAGAACTCGTAATAGTTGTTAATCAAATTAGAATATAACGAAATGAGTGTTTTAAGTTGAGTAGTCTCAGAGGTATACCTAAATATCGCTTTTCAAAGTGACTCGAAAGGAAGCAAGAACTCGTGATTGTATGAGTAAGGAGTGAGAGTGAGTGTAGACAGAATGTATGTGCTTGTGAATGTGTGAAGTCCTCTCGAAAGTGAAGCAAAGGCATGTATTTATAGGCACGTATGAGGAACTGAGCGTATATACGCTGAAAAGGGGAGTGTATATACGCTTAAGGGGAGCGTATAAACGTTCGAGGGAGCGTATATACGCTCGAAGGAGCGTATGTATGCTTGAGGGAGCGTATATACGCTTCCTGAGCGTATATACAATCGATTATTCTCGAGATTATTTGCGAATCTTCTTGCGATTCCGGGTGATGTTCGTTGAATGTGGACGCCCTCTTCCCCAAGAAATCGATTCTAGAACATTCTCGTATTTCTACGGTATTTGTGTATTTTCTGCATTTTTTTGTATTTTTTGCGTATTTTGATTTTTGTAAATATTGTAAAAATCATAGAAAATTGTAAAATTAATATAAATACTTTTTGCCTTTTATTTGACCTTTGCTTCATGGTTCCGAGTATTACTTCACATATTTCAAGCTTTTTCACGAGTTCGGCTGCGTCTTTTCAGCGTCAAAGCGATCGCGACATGTGGTATGTTTCATCATCGATTACTCATTTGGGGAGACACATTTAGGTGTCTACAGAAGCCCCCACTTTGACTGAGTCTTGAAAGACGAAAGTCTCGTAAGACNTTTAGGTGTCTACAGAAGCCCCCACTTTGACTGAGTCTTGAAAGACGAAAGTCTCGTAAGACAAAAGTCAAAGTATTCGATTTGGGACGGAGAGCAAGACGTTCTGCGACCCTGAGTTACCCTTTTCGCCGGTACCTGCAAAACAAAGGTTAGTTTTACCTGTACCCGTGCCCCGTGCGGTCAGATTTGGTTGCTTGGGAGTTTTTGTTATGGGAGCAAACTACAAAACTCGAAAGAATGTGCGTCTGCGGAACTTTTGGCGCGGGAGAAGAATCCAAAACCTGAGAGAATGTGTGTCTACGGAACTTCTCGTGCGGGAGAAGATTCCAAAACCCGAGAGAATGTGTGTCTGCGGAACTTCTAGTGCGGGAGAAGATTCCAAAACCCGAGAGAATATATGTGGAATTTCTGGTGCGGGAGAAGATTGCAAAACCCGAAGTGTGCATGCGGTATTTCTAGTGCGGGAGAAAATTCCAAAACCCGAAGTGTGTATGCGGAACTTTTGGCGTGGGAGAAGATTCCAAAACCCAAAAGAATGTTTATGCGGAGTTTCTGGTACGGGAGAAGATTCCAAAACCCGAGAGATGCGTATGCGGAATTTCTGGTGCGGGAGTAAATTCCAAAACTCGAAAAAGATGTGTATGTGGAATTTCTGGTGCGGGAGCAAATTACAAAACCCGAAAAGATCTGTATGCGGAATTTCTGGTGCAGGAGAAAATTCCAAAACCCGAAGTGTGCTTGCAGAATTTCTGATGCAGGAGAAAATTCCAAAACCCGAAGTGTGTAAAGAAGTTGTTATGTATAGCAACAATCGCGTATAATGACGAATGCCGTATAGGCGTGTGTAGGCAACTGCATGTAAGATAGGCCCTAGCCTCGTGTAGAGGTGGTGCAATGTGCAGTGTAATGTGTTTGTGTAGGATGCATATGCATGATGATGTTTGTATGCTCAACGCATGATAATGCTTATGAAGTGCTTACTATATCAGTGCGAACGTTGAGCTATTTTCAAAGTAATCTTATATTATTTTGCACTGCTAAGCGGGTCAAGGGAATCATTCACTATTTCTATAACTAGATAACAGAAAGTAAACACATGTTTTGGGTGCAAGTAGAATCTCCCATCCCTAGTGAAGGTAACAGAACCTTGCACAATCCTAAAAAGAATGAAATTCTACACTAGATAAGATCATTAAAAGCTCGCATGTACGATCAAAAGACAATGCGCTAAAAGGTGCAGTGCTATACTCCCCAGAGGTGAATTCGAAATGAGCAGATGGAGGGGAACCGTAGGTGTCTTCTTCGGTCTCAGATCAAAGCAAAAATGTGATGAATCATGATCCATCACAAAAGTCCTAAAAGATATTGAAAAAAGTTTGGCATGGAGTAACAGCAAGGCTGATGAACATCCGTTCCCACATCTACAAAACGTCGCATGCTGACTTCAAGCGAAACAAGATAGTTGAAGGCTTCACTGTAGAGGATGGATGATTGGATCCTTGCTTTACCTAACAGTAGAAAGACCTGATATGTGTTTTGTTGGTTTGTTGTGCCAGTTTTCAAAGCAATTCCAAACAGGAATCTCACTTGGAAGGTTGTTAGAAGGATACTAGGTATCTTGTGGGAACAACAAAATCTGTGCTTGTGGTACCTCTAAATGGTAAGCTCAATTGACTATATCAAGGATACACAAAGCAGATTATGCTGGTTTCCTATTGATCAGAAGAAGAACGCACATCAGGTATGGCCAATCACTTCCTGAGGTCTTGTTTAATATCATGGGGATGCTAAGAAGCTAAAATTCCAGTTGGCCTTATTCCATCAGCTGAATCAGAATAAATTGTTGCACGGCCTCATGCTGTTCTCAACTGTTGGATAAGAAACTCAAGCTGAAAGATTCTGGTGTTGAGCTACATAGCTGTTCCAAAGCTTTGTGGCGAACTACGAGGTGGCTATAATATTTCTAAGAATCCAAGTCAGCACTCCTAAAGACCAAACACATTTGAGATTAGACCACCACATTTTTGAGAGATAAAGTCTGAGAAATGGGTTGTGGAGTTGTTGTTCTATAAAAGTGAGGATCAAATAGCAGTCATCTCACAAAAAACCGTTTGTTCGTGAGTCGTTTGTAGATAAGAGTCCTTTTGGTCTAGTTTAAAGTTTAGTTTTGTTTTACTTGCAAAGTTAGTAAGGGGATTCTAGCAACTTGCTTTATAGCTATTTCCCCTCCCATGATTGGCTAGAAACATCTTTTTTGTATTGTGTGTGTGTATACTACTATGTCGAAATCCTTCAGGTGTTGTGTAGATGGCTTTGATTCCCTCAAAAAAGGGTTATAGAGTCATTGTTGCAAGAGAGCAGTTAATTGAACAATTAATTTACAAGAACAGAATGTCATGTGTCTGCACAGGTACCTGCAAGGAGTGAAACCAGCAGACCATGCCTCTGATAGTGTTTTCCGATTGATAATTTTATATCTTTTGGAAAATTAACTTTCGGAATATTTTTCTTTTTGGAAAGAAATTTATCTTTATTCGTTAGGTTCTGGTTTGTGATCAAGGAATAAACTACACATGATGCCTAAATTGAAGTCGGTATGAGAATATTTATGGTAAGTGATTCATTGCCAATTAAAATTCAAATTCAGCCGTTCTGGCTCAACCGGCTATATTTCTTCAAAACTCTCACTTCATTGATGATTCTCCACTATATATACTCAACTGTTCACGACCTTTCTGGTTGCAGGCTCTCAAACTATTCATCACTCGATTACTCTCTTCTCATGCCTCAAGATGCTTTGTTTCTACTACAGAAATTCAAAATTCAAAAGTACTGTTCATTAGTTACTGTATCTTCGGTTCATGATCATCAAAGCATGGTTAGGAAATAAAACACAGGGAAGGAAAAGGTAAGAGGGAGAGGTCAGTTTAGTGATTACATACATATTCCCAAAAGGTCAATGAAAGAAAACCCTGTAAACAAAATAACTCGAAAGTCCAAAACCAACAGAACTAACACGCGCACGTGACCCGTCAAAAACTTCACCCACAAAATGTGAACCAAAAACCCCTTCAGAAAACCCATTCCAAAACCTCAAAATAAGCTCTAAGGAGATTGTGCCTCAAGAATCCTACTGAGGGTGGTGGTTCACATCAAGGAACCAGCTCATTCTCAGGGGGAAAAACTTCATGAGACTCAGAAAATTTGAAACCAGGAATTTGAAAGGCTATGTACTGGTGAAGAGGAAGTTCAATATAACTAGAGTAAAGGAAGGGGAACCCATGGTGGATGCCTTCATCAGAGAGATCCGCGCTCTGACGGTGAAGAATGAAATAAAGAAAGAAGAAGAAGAAACAATCAACTAGTTTCAAGGGAACAAGAGGAAAGGTAACAGCTGCTAACCACCCTCTCTCAGTCAACCAGTAAGTCCTGTGAGAATTCTCCCTTTACTAGTTCTACGACTTAAGTGCTAGAGTTAGTATTATCTGGGTGTAGAGTTAGGAGGTTACCTTCAACGTGCCTCGATTGTCTAGAGTATAAGGCATTAATTGAATATCAAGGTTGGACTGTCCTTATTTGATTGTTCTGCTGCTAATTTCTCTCCAAGTGAGGGATTTTTTATGTGAATCTTAAACAATTGGCCCGAATATGTCTATTGTTTACTGTTGGGTATTGAGTAGGTATCAGTTTCTTCTGTTTCAAGTTTGCTGGGGATTTCCAAGGGATGGTTGAAAAAGTATTCTAGTGACTGGTGTGCCTTAATGCTGGTAGGGGTCCAACTTCTGCATTCCTTTTGTAACAAAGTTGCTTTCCTCGAGCTCAAGGATGGGGAAACAGTACGCATCAATGGAGATGGTACTGATCTATCCTGATGATGAAGAAAGATTAAGATAAATTCTCCTTTCCATGATGCTGACCACACATGAACTGTTATGGTCATCTCATCACTCTCTGTCCCCTATGGTTCTGATCATCAGCTCGATTTGCTTAAGGATAACAAAGTTAGCCTAAGTGGAGCCCCACTGCTACCAGTTACAGTGTTCACATAAGAGGTATTCTTAAGCAAAAGGGTCTCGATATGGGCTTGCATGTTTGTAAAGATTTAATTTGAGGAACCAATGGAGCATTAAGCCACCCTCCAAAGAAGAAAGCCCATAGGCAAGAGGAACCAAGCCAAGTCAAAAGTTGTTGTTCTGGAGAGAATGGAGAGCCAGGAAAAGAATAACTCTTGGTAAGTTGAATGGGAGCTGGTTCAGGGTATTTCAACTTCTTTCAATGCCAAAATCGATCAATTAATGGAGAAGGAGCTAGCTGAAGACTCAGTTGCTGTTTGCTTACTTTCTGATTCAAGCTAGATGGCCCTAGGTATTCGGTTCTGTTCCTCCTAGACTCAGGTTTCAGGCGCTAGCTGTTGCAAGTGAATTGTGGATCCCTGTTCCCGGGGATTAGTGAACCAGGGCATATTCGATGCCATAAAAGCAGCAGACTGAGGAAACAAAGGTTGAAGACCAGCTGATGAAGATGAGGAGTGTCGATGGAGGAAGTAGATGATGATGATCAAGGCAGAAGATGAAGATGATGAGCGAGCGATAGGGGAGGAGGAAAAGAGTAATGATGAGGAAGTGAATGTTGTTTGCTCACTGTTTCCCCTCCCCATTTTCCTATTGACTACTAAAATAAACTAATGTCTATTTGGCCTGTCATTATTCAACCCTATCCACGAACAGTTCTTTCTATGTGGATTAGGGTCCTTTTAAGTTAATCCTTGCCTTCCATGTACAAACTTCGATATTTGCTATGTGATCTGGAATGCTTAACTAATTATCTCTTTGCGATGACTACTTGAATGTGGTGTGATGCCACTAGTATGATGAGCCATTAACATTTCTCACATTTCACTTTAACTTGAGAGTTTTTTAATGATGCTAAAGGGGGAAAAAGTGTCGAAGTTCAATTGCCAGACAACGGACTAGCTTAGTTCACTTAGTTTATTGTTTTTATAGGAACCGAGTTAGAAAAAGCTAACTATTCATCTTGCGTCATTTTCCTTTTTAAGAAAGCAGTTATGAATAGGCTAACTTTTCATGTTAATGCATTTTCCTTTTAGGAACCAGTTCGAATAGCTGACGTTTTTTTAAGTCTTTGTGTCTGCTGGTTGTGCTCAATATTCATTCGAGTACAAAATTGAAAGTTTAAAACTGTTCTAACTTATTTATGTTGCGGAACGTTCCGATAGTTGTCATCATATAAAAAGGAGGAAGAATTTGGTTTGAAGTCCCTTAAGATTTTGATGAGAAAACCATTACAGGAAACAGATGCTTCATAATGTAATAATAGTTGCGTTCTGGGAACCAACTGGTTTTGGGATATCTTGTTTCCTCAGACATATTAATATTTAATTGTTGAATACTTTGACATACACTCTGTTTGGTACAGGGGAAGCTGATTACAAAGAAAAGCTCAGTCACATGTATATGAACCAGTACGAGCTGTTTCCCCTTGAAGTTGTTATGCTGAAAAACAGTCATAGTATCTTTTATTGCATGTTAAACTTGTTAATGTGCAGTATATAGATTGATTCGCAAGACTGAAGTATGAAGCCTTTCGCAATCATTCGAAAGAAAGAAGCTGTGCTCAAAATGAAGTATTTAAAGGAAGAAATTTCCAAGTTCTTGATAGATTACAATGAAAGATTAGAAAATTGCTCCTTAAAGTTTAAATTTAGGAATCAATGTAGATATGCTCTGTAGTGGAATTTAATGGTTAATAGTCTAGTGCTTAAGTGTCTGAGTATATATGAATTCTGGTACAAAAGCTTGCGAACAGAATTCATAACAGCACTCAAGGAACCAAGTTGGGGAACAGCTGTGTTCCTGAATGGAAATTCGCTCGGTTTTGAAAAAGGATTTTCTAAAATATTTTAAAAGGAATGTTTGAAAAGAATATTTGCAGCTAAAAATATAGTATGGAATTGTGTGTATATTGCCTTAAACCTTGGATTATATATCATTGTTTGATTATTTCCTTAGGATACGAAATCGAAACAAGATAATACTTTCCATAAATCTAAATGCTTCGCCCTTTGTTGGTCAAGTATAGATTTATGGAAACTAGGGTTTAAGTCAAGTATACATATAAAATACTGCATCTTTACTTCCATAATTCCATAATTCTCTCGCACGGAATCAAAAGAGCAGAATATTTTGAGAGAAAATAACACCAAAAGGCTAAAGATCATTACTTTGGTAGACCGTGGGTGCACCCCATGCGGGGCGTGGGCTTTGGGGCTACAGTAGCGATGTGTGTGTGTGTTCGTGGCTTGAGCCACGGAACCGCCAGCGTGGTGCGTTGGGGGAGTGTTGTTCGAGTAAGGGGATGTCGCCACCGTGCCTATAAAGGTTATATTCACGGACGCCCGAAACGTTGGTGCCAAAACAATGGCCCACGGTCTCGATCAGTACCAGCTCGTGGGTTCGGGGACACGGTACATTGATCTGAATCTTTGACCAATCCGCCGCATGTAGCGCCCTACTCGGTCTCATTGTAATTCCATTTCAAACACGATTATTGGATGCACACAACTTAACAATTTCAAACCTTATTAGCGCACTAGTCCTAAAAGTTACTACAAAAGTGGGTTCTATTATCACAATCCAAACAACTACTCTAACTAAGAAATTGTGATCACTTGATATTAGTCCAAATTAAAAAGGTGCCTAAAAGCCGGTTGTCCATGGATTAATCTGACTTTAAAGTGATTCACATAATTTCCGGTCTTTATTTAACAAAACAAATACAAGTGATGCAAAGTATAAATAATAAACGAAACGAAATGAATATATACAATATGCAAAGTAATATGTAATATGTACATATGTGCATTCCTACCTTGAGACTGGCAACAAAATAAGAGTTATTCTTAATAAAATGAAATGTTCGCCACGGTCGCTATGCAAGATGACAATAAATGTTAGCAATGACAGACAAGCACATAATATGAAAATGAAAACTATTGAAAGCAGTAACAAAACAGATGAAACTCTACATATTTATAAGAAGCAAATAACGGTGAAGTTTCTACATCTTGTTTAATCGAATTAGAAACTCGTAATAAGTTGTTTAATCCAATTAAAAGAAAAATGAGTGTTTTGAAGTTGAGTAGTCTCAGAGGTTATACCTCAATATGCTCTTTCAAAGTGACCGAAGAGCAAGAACTCGTGATTGTATGAGTAAGGAATGAGAGTGAGTGTAGCAGAATGTAGTGTTACTCGTGTGAACGTCCGAATGAAGGCATGTATTTATAGGCACGTAATGAGGAGACTGAGCGTATATACGCTGAAAAGGGAGCGTATATACGCTCAAGAGGAGCGTATATACGCTCCAGGGGCGTATATACGCTTAGGGACGCGTAATATCCTCGATTATTTCTCGAGATTATACGCGAATCTTCTTGCGATTCCGGTGATGTTCGTTGAATGTGGAACGCCCTCTTTCCCCAAGAAATCGATTCTAGAACTTCCTCACGTATTTCTTACGGTATTTTTGTGGTATTTCTGCATTTTTTGTATTTTTTGCGTATTTTGATTTTGTAATATTTGTAAAACATAGAAATTGTAGAAAATCAGAAAAATAATCTAAAAATACTGGTGAGAACTCAGAAAATAAAAATGCATGAAAAGTTGAAAATCATCGAATACAGTATAAATATTTAAAATTCCTAAAGTTAAAATGAAATTTTAGAAAATAAAAAAATACTTTTTGCCTTTTATTTGACCTTTTGCTTCATGGTCCGAGTATTACTTCACATATTTCAAGCTTTTTCACGAGTTGGCTGGTCTTTTCAGAGTCAAATGCGATCGCGACACGTGGTATGTTTCATCATCGATTACTCATTTGGGGAGACACATTTTAGGTGCTACAGAAGCCCCACTTTGACTGAGTCTAGAGAGAACGAAAGTCTCATGTAAGAACGAAAGTCAAAGTATTCGATTTGGGACGGAGAGCAAAAGACGTTCTGCGACCACTCGAGTTACCTTTTCGCGCGGTACCTGCAAAACAAAGGTTAGTTTACCTGTTACCGTGCCCCCAGTGCGGTTTATGCCCTCGGAAGCGCCTGGATCCTCGGGCGGTTTCTCCCTACGGCTGGCCTTGCCGTTTCAGAGAAAATGCATGATGCAACTCTATCGGAAATGGCTATTCCTTCCAGAGATCTTCCCTACGGCGTGACCCTTGGCTTTTCAGGAAGAATAACGTGATGAATTCTCGGAAGCGCCTCGTCCTCAGTGACTTTCTACGGCTGACCTGGCTTTTTTCGGGAAAAGTATATGAATGCAGATTTCTTCCCTACGGTGACCTGGCTTTCGGGAAGAGGTAACATAGTTCCGTTGGAAGCGCCTCGTTCTTCGGGAAGTTTCCCACTACGACTGAACCTGGCTTTTCGGGAGAGTGAAGTGATTAGATTGCCTTCTCCTACGGCTGATCTTGGCTTCTTCGGGAAGAAGTAAGGATGTAGCTCCGTGGAAGCGCTCGTTCTTCCCCGAGATTTTTCCCTCTAGCGGCTGACTTTGGCTTTCAGGTGAAGAGTTATGATATAGATGTTTCCCTTACGAGTCTGACCTTGAGCTTTTCTGGAAGAAGTAAAGAAGTTCCGTTGGAGAACGCCTCGTTCCTCGGAAATTTCCCGAATCGGCTTGACCTTGGCTTTCGGGGAAGTTATGATGTATTTGCCTTTCGTACAGCTTGACTTTTGGCTTTTCGGAAGAAATAAATCGTAAATTCCCGTGGAAGCGCCTCGTTCCTTCGTAAAATTTCCCCTACGTGCTGACCTGCTTTTCGGGGAAGAATGTTGGTTAGCAACAATGCGTAATAGCGATGAAGTGCCATTACTAGGCGTGAAAGGAAATGCTATGTGTGTATGTAGTGGTAGTTTGAAAAGAACGACGTGTGGCCTGGATTGTTGCGTATAGCCAACAATCGCGTGTGCTATAAGCGAGAGATTGCCGTATAGGCTGAGGAACTGCACATGTGAGATTGGGCCCTACCTCGGTAAGGATACAAGTGCACATGTGTAAGTGTTTGTGTCAGGATGCATATGCATATGATGTAGTTGTATGCTCAACGCATATGATGCTATGAGTGCTTACTAAAGACTACAGTTAATGCTAAGTTAGTCCTTAGATAGCTGAATATGAACCAAGGAAATTAACTAATGGTTAAGATGCTTTTGGATTGGGATGGACCGTCGTCTCAAGCCCCCATCGAGCAAAGCGATGCTTGGTGATGCATGAGCTCCCAACCATGGGGTTTGGTGTGTGAATGCGAATGGCTTAATTTGTGGTGTTGATGGCTGTTAGTGGTGTGAGTCCCCATGATTGATCAGTGCTTGCAATGCGTATGGAGTAAGTAGCTAAGTGAATTTTCGTGAGTCATGTTTTAGTTAGCTCTTTTTGGGCGTCGTAATTGTATGGGATAGGTATGGGAATTCGGATGTGCTGTTATTTGCCCAAAATCGGACTTGAGCTGAAGTTCGCATAGAGGAGAGAACATGGAGAAAATGCTTCAATCGATGCGCTGCTATGAAGAGGATGCTGATGATTGTACATAGGATATACCTAAGAAGAAGTTTGGAGAGCCCCTTAAGGTATGAAAGAATATGGCTAAAGTGTGCAAGAAAAGACAAAGGCTAAAGATTTGTACTTAAGAGTGTAGTAAGCATCGGAATATGATAGTTGGGGTGCTAATGAACTGGGTTACGCTACACCTGTGTGTAACGAATTTGTCTTAGCCTAAAAACAAATACTGAGGAGTGGACGTTCACAGTGTTAAGTTATTTATTGGCTCGGACCTCGAGAAAGAGCTTCCTACGGTACCTTTCTGGACAAGACCTCGTATTTTTTGTTTCTTGCTGATGAATGATTTGACAATGCCTCGGTGAGAGTGCTTTTATGATTGAGTAATGGAGGCATTGTGTTAGAGGGAAAAGCTCGATGATTCGATAACCACGTGGCGTGTGCTTTTTAAGCTGCTTGCTTTTTATTTATCTGGCTTTAGATCATTGATTTGACTCGATATTCATTTGATGACTTTTGATTATTTAGCTTATTTGAACTTTGCTTTTTTTTTTTGCTTTTTCCTTATGCCCATTTTATTCTTCTTTTTTTTCTTTTGCACATGTCTTTTCACGCACCGTTTGGCATCCAAACGGGTTAGCAGAGGCGGTATGATGACAAAGAAAGATAGGGCTAATGAAGTGTAGGCCTCAAAGGGTTGCAAGGGATTTTGATTGATATGATGAAGGAATGGAGGGAAGAGATTATTTTATGGAGCTATGAAAGAAGGCCTCTCTGGCAATGTTCCATTTAAGTGTGAGTCAGCAATTAATTTGAATTCCCATTAAAATTAGAAAGCACAAATTATATGGAGGCTAGAGAGAATAAGAAAATAAAAGTTATTAACTACCAAAAGAATTTGTTACATAGAGGCTAATTGCAGAATTTATCCTAAACTAAGACATAGACCCGAAATGGAGAAAAAGAAATGCTACCCAGTTCTAGGAAAAAGGGACTTCTCCGACTCGACCCAAGCTAAGACCCTAACTGACTCATGGAAATCGAAGAAGATCATCCTCTATGTCCACTCCAATGTTGTAGACTTGCGAATGTGGTAAGGCCTCGATACTTGAGATGATCTTTGTATTCGCTGGAGGCCAGAAATGAAGGTCTTGACCATATCTTCTTCAGTAGAGCGGAGACTAGGGTGGCAGCAACTCCTCTCCATCTAGTCAGATGGTAGTGAACCCCTCGTTCTCTCCCTACTTAAGGATTTCAAGCTCTTCGGGCCGAGACTAGGGCTATGGAGACGATTCACCCTATTAAAAAAGAAATAAAACTCTTAGTGAAACTACCCTTCGTCAATTGAACATATGGAGTGCAGGTGCAAATGACATGTCCTAATTACCATGGTCATTCTTTCCTAGAATGAAGCATGATGCAAGGTGGCCTTTCGTTTTTTGGAAATTTTTTGCGTTTTTGGGTTTTTTTTCTTTTTGGAAAGGGCACAAAATGAATAGGAATGTATGTTAGCACATGTGCAAGAGGTTAAGGTCATGCCTACGTAACATAAAGTCGAGAGCCATGTAGGGCGAGGTAAGGTCGATCCTAATTAGTGAGTGCCTAAGGTCACACGTCTAGGTCAACATAATGTCGATAGTCTATGCCTATCCCTAGTGGCAAGGGTCAAGACCTTAAGGTCAGAGTCTATGTGGACCTAAGGTAGAAGTTAAAGCGAAGTGCTTGTGAACTAAGGTCAAAGATAAGGTATGAGGTCAACTAGTCGCTTGGGCTAGTGAAATGCATGATGTGAACATAAAAGGATGACATAGGTTACATGAATGTGATATGAAATGTGTTTAAGGTCAACGATCTATACAATGGCAAGGGCCATACAATGCCACATATACTACACTTGACACATGAATACGACGATCAACTTAATGGTCAGGTTCTAAAAAAGGTACCACGCTAGAGTAGAGCTGAGTCCAATTTCACACTTTCCACGGTAAAGTCATGTATGCCTGAGTATACCCTTATTGGTACATACGCATCCC